>BPLR01001269.1:0-54737 GCA_021605095.1 Caerostris extrusa | reverse complement strand
TTCTTCCACAAATGGAGAGTAAATGCCAACTGATTGAATTCCATTCCAAACATTCAAATGATTTATTTTATCTATCCATTTATCTTAATAATTATTAACAAAATCTTAACATGAATTTATGTAAAAAATGGAGGGAGAGTAAATGCAAACTAATTGAATTCCATTCCAAGCATTAAAATCATTTTATTTTATCTATATATTTATCTTAATAATTATTCGAAAATCATAACATGAATTTATGTAAAAGTGGATGGAGAGTAAATGCAAACTAATTGCATTCCATTCCAAACATTTAAAATGAATTGATTTATCTATCCATTTATCTTAATAATTATTAAAAATCTTAACATGAATTTATGTAAAAAATGGAGGGGGAATAAACGCAAACTAATTGAATTCCATTCCAAATATTAAAAGGATTTTTATTTTCTCCATCCATTTATCTTAATAATTATTAAAAACTCTTAACATGAATTTAATTAAAAAAATGTATGGAGATTAAATGCCAACTAATTGAATTCCATTCGAAACATTGAAATAAATTGATTTTATCTATCCATCTATCTAATAATTATTAAAAAATCTTAACAAGAATTTAAGTAAAAAATGGATGGCGTGTAAATGCAAACTAATGGAATTCCATTCCAAACATTTAAATGATTTGATTTTATCTATTCATTTATCTTAATAATTATTAAAAAAATCTTAACATAGAATTTAAATAAAAATTTAGGGAGAGTAAATGGCAACTAATTGAATTCCATTCCAAACATTTAAATGAATTGATTTATCTCTATTTATCTTAATAATTTTAAAAAATCTTAACATGAATTTAAATAAAAATGGATGGATAGCAAATGGCAACTAATTGAATTTAATTCCAAACATTTAAATGAATTGATTCTATCTATCCATGTATCTTAATAATTATTAAAAATCTTAGCATGAATTTATGTAAAAATGGATGGAGGGTAAATGCAAACTAATTGAATTCCATTCAAACATTTAAATGAATTGATTCTATCTATCCATTTATCTTAATAATTATTGAAATATCTTAAGATAAATTTAGTAAAAAATGAATAGAGAGTAAATGCCAACTAATTGAATTCCATTGCAAACATTTAAATGAATTGATTTATCTATCCATTTATCTTAATAATTTTTAAAAAAAATCTTAAGATAAATTTAGTAAAAAATGAATAGAGAGTAAATGCAAACTAATTGAATTCCATTCAAACCTTTTAATGAATTGATTTATCTATCCATTTATCTTAATAATTATTAAAAAAATCTTAACATAAATTTATGTAAAAAATGAATGGAGAGTAAATGCCCTTTCAGACATTTAATTCCATTCCAAATATTGAAATGATTTTATTTTCTCCATCCAATTATCTTAATAATTATTAAAAAATCTTAACATGAATTTAAATAAAAAATGGATGGATAGTAAATGGCAACTAATTGAATTCCATTCCAAACATTCAAATGATTTTGTTTTATCTATCCATTTATCTTAATAATTATTAGAAAATCGTAAACATGAATTTATGTAAAAAAATGGATGGAGAGTAAATGCAAACTAATTGAAATGCATTCCAAACATTTAAATGAATTGATTTTCCCATGCATTTATCTTAATAATTATTAGAAAATCTTAACATGACTTTATGTAAAAAATAGATGGAGAGTAGATGCCAACTAATTGTATTCCATTCCAAACATTTAAATGATTTTATTTTATCTATCCATTTATCTTAATAATTATTAAAAATCTTAACATGACTTTATGTAAAAAATAGATGGAGGATAAAGGCAAACTAATTGAATTCCATTCCAAATATTAAAAGGATTTTAATTTATCCATCCATTTATCTTAATAATTATTAAAAAAATGAATTTATGTAAAAAAGGAATGGGAGTAAATTCCAACTAATTGAATTCCATTCCAAAAATTTAAGTTATTTTATTTTTTCTATCCATTTATCCTAATAATTATTAAAAAATCTTAACATGAATTTATGTAAAAAGGAATGGAAAGTAAATACCAACTAAATGAATTCCATCCCAAACATTTAAATGATTTTATTTTGTATATATGTATCTGAACACACAGGTTTACCAGTAGATATTTTGCAAACTTAACATTAGAATTCTGCTCATGATTAGGAAAGTTCCTGAAATTTTTAACTCATCAAAGATATTTAAATTATTGTAAACATTGCACAAAAAGTCTTAAAGCAAAAAAAAAAATTTTTAGGTGGATGATGACTTTTATCAAATGATTTTGTTGTAAAATATTTTGAAAATAACCTGAAGATAGTAAACAAAGGGTTTCGAAATGAATAAGGGTAGGAATTGATTAAAGTTTGAACAAAATTTACTTGTAGAGGATCTATAGTATTTTATTTGACAGGACCACAATTATGAATATTTTAAAACAAATTAGTATGAATAATCTATTCAGTAATTAAAATAATATGTTTTCAGCAAATTTAGATGAATATTGAATGAGATCATATAAAAAGAAATAAATTTTACATAGAAAATTTTTGAATTGTAAAGAAACATTTTTTTTTTCATTGATGTGTTACATATTTAAAATGTTAATTTTAAGAAATATTAGAAAAGTCAAGAAAAATCTTGAAAACATTGAAAACATCAATGAACAATTCTGTAAATATTAAAAATATCATTCTAAAGTCATTATATTCCATTATTATTTTGCTGATTTTAAGATATTCAACTACATATTTCACAAATATATAAAAGGGAATTTAAAAAATTATCTTTTAGTTCAGTAAAGATATATATTTATCGAGAAGTTTTTCATATGTTCTTCTTTATTAGAAGATATCACTTTTGAAACCTGCTACTTACAAAGATGTAAAAATATCTAAAAAAGTTGCAAGGCAATATAAAAATATTTCGTTAAGTATATAAACTTATATGTCAAGGATAACAAATTTATAAGTCTTAAAATATATATAAAAGTACTTTAAAACAAATTTAAAATAGATTTCTTATTTTAAAGTTATGTTTAAAACAAAAGTGAAAAAATGATAAATTTCGACTTTAAAAAGGATAAATATTAATAGGAAGATTTAAAATTTTAAATATTTGATATAAGGATATTTTAAACATTTAAATATAAGAATATAAATCTAGCAGATAAAATGTGTTAACTGATCGTCTGGAAATATTAATTTTTTGAATTTAATTGCAATTATAAGAAAGTTTAATAGTGCATCTAATAATTTATAATATAACTTTCTTGTATTGTGTATAAATCGTAAAATCGAATGTAGTTTACGCATAAATATTAAAGAACCTCAGAAACAGAAGTAATACAATTTTAAAACTAAACAGCTTTATCTTTAAAGGAAAAAATTGTAGGACATAAAAATTTAAATAAAAATTGTAATTTAATTAATACTGAACAGATATAGTATTTTAAAATAATATTTGTAAATAATAACATTAATACCAATTTCATAATAGCTCACTACATAATTTAATAATATAAATAATATTATATTCATAAAGTGAGCCTTTTAAAGAATCTGAGAGAATTAAAAATGAATTGAGAATTTTAAAGAAAGAAGTGACATATGAATAAAAGCCTATTTTGAATAATAGGTTCTTAAATCTCAATTTTGAAATGAGTTTCTAATCACTAAAATATGATATATATATATATCTTTAATTTAAGTAAATATAATTCTTAATTTGAAATGTAGATGGCAGCACCATCACCAAAGAAATTAGTAATATATTTATTGAATTGTAATAGTTAAAAAAAAATGTGTGATAAATTATTGCACCATAGTTAATATTTTAAAAAATTTTACCTATTACATTAAAAAAGTTCATAAAATCATTAAATCAAAACATGATTTGTTCAAATAAACTGAATTATTTTATAAATTATTAACCCTTTTTAAAGTATTTTTTTTTAAATTCAGATATAATAAAGTGTTTTTTAATTCAGTTATCATTTTATTATAAGTGAGCAAAGTAGAAAGTTCTTTGATAAAGTAAGATTATTATAGAGATTAAAGACATCAACAGATTGCAGTCCTATGCTTTTGGATTTCAATTGTTTTAACAAAATATTGCAAAATAATTTTCTTAATAAATAAATAGATAATAATTAGATTTTCAATAATAAACAAATTAGATTTGAAATTTCACTCATTATCCATTTAGTAATTAAATAGATATTTATGGCAAGTATTTTTAATCTAATATATGCTACACAATTTCAACATTTTGAAAGATTAACTTAAAATGGATGCAGAAAATTCATTTCTTGAATGTAAGTCAGTAATTTTCCTTAAAATTAAAAATTGTAGAAATTTAAGAATTAAAGTAAAATTAATCCGTTAGATATTATTTTATAATTACTAAGTTTATTAATATAAACTTTAAACATTATGTAATTTTTAACTTATTAATTTATTTTTAAAATTAGATCATTTTACATTTAAATTATAAATGCACGTTACAGGCCTAAATTATTTTATTTCCAGATTAATAATAACATAATTTTGATTGGTGTATTTTCTTTTGCATATAAAACTATATGTCTCATGTTTATCGTTAGAAGTATGATGTACAAACATGATGTACTACAGTAGGGGGAACCTGTAACCTCTACAGGGCGCCTGCCGGGTGGCGGATTGGTAAATGATTTCATCGGTTTTTCCATTGGCTGATAGAAGGAAATAAAATACCTCTCACATACCAGCAGGTAGACAGGTTATTTTATTTTATATATATAAAGTATAAAGTTTATATATATAAAGTAAAATAAATAAAGTAAAATCTTTAATTTTACAAATATAGTTCTTAATTTGAAATGTAGATGGCAGCACCATAATTAAAGAAATGTGTAATATATTGATTGAACCGTAATATTTAAAAAAATTGTGATAAATTACTGCACCATAATTAATATTTTTAAAAAGTTTTACCTATTACATTAAAAAAATAACATAAAAAATTTTAAAAGTCAATTCCCACTTTTTTTTTTTCACTATATTGCAGAAAGTCCTTTTAAATAATTTTCATTCCTTTTTTAAAGTTAGAAAAAATTCTTTCTCTCACATACACACTTTCCATCTCTCTCACTAATTTATTCACATGTTTCATTTTCCATTTTGTTCCCTCCTTGACTCAGACTAGAAGCCAGAATGAAAAAAGAAATTTTTTTCCAGCGATCTACATGCTTCGCCACTGATGATATTTATTCCTACATTTATATACTGCTAAATATATTATGTAAGCGAAATTTTTTTTCTCCATATAAAACTAATATTAATTAATTAAATTTAATTAATGAATTAATATTAAAAAAACTGTATTAACATCAAGTGTCATCCACTACAAGTTCAAAAAAAATGTATTTGAACTTGAGTGGAGGAATAAAAAGTATTTTATGAACGATTGAAAATTTGAACAAGATATGTAAATATATATAGGGGAAAGTGTGAACTAATAGTAGTAATTGAAAAAGTTCATAAAATCATTAAATCAAAACACGAATTGTTCAAATGAATTGCCAAATTGCCATGAAAGGTTTCTCGAGGCAACTTTCTTTTCTTAGTTACTTAAAAAAATGCTCCTAAAAATATTCCTTTAAAAAAATTATATTATAATACCAAATCAAGTTTATTTTAAGCAGAAAAATATTTTAATAGAGATACAATTTTTTTTAACGTACATTCAAAGAATTTAAGTTAAAACTAATTACAAGTGTTTGAGTGCTGTATATAATTTGCTTCACAAGACTATAAAAATGGAAATAGTCGAACAATTTAGCAATTGTCTCTTGCGTAGCATTATTTCAAAATTTGAAAACTGCCCACATAAAAGTACCAAAATTATAGGTACAATTAAATTTGTGTGTTTGAAATTTTAGTTGTTTCAGAGTGTCTTTAAAACATAAATTAAATATTCCTTATTTATAATCAAGATTTCAAATATTTCAAGATTAAAAATCTAAAAAGGAATTTCAGAGGGATTAAGGAAGAATGAATTCGAAGAGTAGTTTGACGTAGAAATTAATCATGAATAATTCATTTTTTTTTTTTTTTTTTAAAAGAAAGAGGTGGGCTTGTCCTTTTACTCAGCAAACTTTTTCTTATGTTATTTGTTAAATGATTTGAATGTTGTAAATACTAAATATTCGGCGAATTATGGTGAACTATTCGGAAAACTTGATTTAATAAAAATTTAGGTTGAATAACATCATCTACCCTACCACAAAATTTCTTCACTTATTGGCTCAGCTTTAAATGAAGTTAAATATACACCCCGTCCCTCACTTCAACCCAAATAGCAAAAGTGACATTAATACAGCCTTCTTAAACTACACCAAATATCTCCAGGACACTTTACACCTCTCCTTCAAACTCAAACCCATACAAACACCATTCATACTTCCATACGATATTGAAAATTCCATTAAACACAAAATAAGATATAATAATAAAACAATAAACTCACAATTAAGAACCAATTGAACGAACTCCGAAATAAAGTTAAATAATCAACCCCAAGACAAATATAAAAGTTTTCAAAGACAAATATAGGATTCACAGTGTAGAATCTCTTTAGACACCTACAACTACATTGAACTATGAAAACACATCTTAGGAAATCAGACTCCAATCGTCCGTTCAAAATTTCTTGCTCCAAGATATCAGATACATAAAAAAAAAAGAAAAAAAAAAAAAAAAAAAAAAAAAAAATGCAGACTCCATGAAACTAAAATTTGATAATCTATCTTCAATCACCATTTCACCAACAAAATCGTACGATACGAATTTTTTATTTATTTAAACACAATACATGTTAACTACTTAAAACTTTCATAAAATAATTCAAGATAAATAACTTATTTTATTCATACCTAAGCTCTAAAAAAATCTCTTTGAATAAAATAACATTAAACTTTAACACTTGTCGATTCAATTTATCTCCCTCATTTTCATTTTGCTCAGCTCATTTGCCGAACTGCTGAAAAAAATCAACGCATAATTCCCATAAACAAAACCCTGATAGGTCCTTAAACTATGGTTCAGCTCAGGAACTTCAGCAAAATTTTTCAATGCGCTATCCTTAACATCAACATCTTGTGCATACTCATTCCAGAGCCGTTTGGCTTCAGAAAACCTCACCATTCCTTTCCAGAAATAAATCACGAAAAAGGTTCTCAAATCACAAATCAACTTTTCTCGACATTGGAAAAGCTCCCCCTCCCCCAAAATGCGGTACTCCAATCAATAGCAGCTGACAGGTGACACTAGTTGCATATAGCTCGTTTTTGGCTGCACAGACTTGGTAGACGAGGGCATGGAATAATAACAATTATTTTATTTATTTATTTATTCAATTTCTACTATTAGTTCACACTCTTCCTATATATATCTTTTTCAATTTTCAATCATTAAGCCATTTTTTTTTGAACTTGTAGTGGATGACACTGATGTTAATATAGTTATTTCAAATATTAATTCGGTAATTAAATTTAATTAATTAATTTCAGTTTGTTTTTAGATTTAAGTTGCATGTATCTACCAATAGATGCCGCCAGATGTAAGATAAAAATTTCATCTTTATTTGTAAAGGACTTTCTGCAATACAGTGAAAGAGTTTTTAAAAACTTTTTTTTTACATTACTTGTTAAGTTAAAAAAGAGAATTTTTTTTTCCAGTTGCAACATTCAAGTGAATCATTGCTGTGGTGAGGTTTGGTTAACAAATATAAAATTTGTTAGCAATTTTTTTTAAATGAAGATTATAATTTCTATTTAATAAATTTGATTTTTTTTTTCAAAATTTACAAAATGATTCTTGGAAAACAAATTCAATTCAAAAAAAAGAAATTTTTTAATATGTTTTAGTAAATGAATTTTTTAAAAACCTTTATTAAAGATTATATTTAAATAATTATTTAGATCAATTTGTAATGCTGTATATATTATTATTTTTTAAAATAAATTTATTTTTTACGCAATTAAATTTTCAAAATTTATTTTGATTTCATTTTTTTTTAATTTAGTTATATGTAGCAATTTTTTTTTTAACAACTTATATTAGAATTTTTTAAATTTAGTTATATATACAAAATATTTTGTATAACTAATTTCATGAAGATTCCTATTTCATTAATTTGTTTTTTTCATTGAAATCAGTACTTCACAATTTTTTTTTTTTTTTTTTTTTTTTAACTTCTCACATTTATTTTTGATGGATAAGATATCAGCTTTTAAACTTAAAATTTTTCCCACCCAAGATAAATAACTAAAATTTGGGGAGAAACCATTTATATTGTCATGTAATTTCAGCCAAATTTTTAATGATTTTTCAATCGAACTTCAGATTTTGAATCAGAATCAACATCTTTTGTGCATACTTCTTCCAGAACAATTTGGCTTCAGAAAATCTCACCATTCAAGAAAAGAAATCACGAAAGGGTTCTCAAATCACAAAAACAAAAAAGGCAGTACTCCAATCAATAGCAGCCGACGGGTGACACTAGTTGCGTGCCGTTCGTTTTTGGCTGCACAAAATTAGTAGACGAGGGCATGCAATAATAAGAATTATTTTTATTTATTTATTTATTCATTTCCTACTATCAGTTCACACTCTTCCTATATATATATCTTTTCAATTTTCAATACTTTTTATTCAGAAAATTTTTTTTTTTGAACTTGTAGTAGATGACACTGATGTTAATATAGTTATTTCAAATATTAATTCAGTAATTAAATTGAATTAATTAATTTCAGTTTGTTTTAGATTTAAATTGGATGTATCTACCAATAGATGCCGCCAGATGTAAGATAAAAATTTCATCTTTATTTGTAAAGGACTTTCTGCAATATAGTGAAAAAAAAAAAAAACAGTAGGAATTGACTGTAAAAACTTTTTTTTTTTTACTTACTTTTTTTAGTTAGCTGCTGGTAAGTTAAAAAAATTTTTTTCAGTTGCAACATTGGAGTGAGTTATTGCTGTGGTGAGGTTTGGGGGAGAAATATAAAAATTTTTTTGATTTTTTTTTAAATCAAGATATAGTTTATCTTTTAATAAATTTGCTTTTTTTTCAAAATTTACAAAAATGTTTCTTGGAAAACAAATTCAATTTAAAAAAAAAAAATGTTTCAGCATGTTTTATTTAATGATTTTTAAAAACCTCTATTAAAGAATATATTTAAATAATTATTTAGGTCAATTTTTAATGCTGTATATATTATTATCTTAAAATAAATTAAAATTTTTATTTTAATTAAATTTTTCAAAATTTATTTTTATATAGCAATTTTTTAACAACTCTTTAAATTTTAGTTATATATACAATATTTTTATAACTAATTTCTTAATGATTACTAATTCATTAATTTGGTTTTTCCACTGAAAATAAGTACTTCACAATAAGTGTTTTTTAAACTTCTCACATTTATTTTTGACAGATAAGATATCAGTTTAAACTTAAAATTTCCCACCCAAGATAAATAACTAAAATTTGGGGAGGAACCATTTATATTGTCATGAATAATTTCAGCCAAATTTTTTAATGATTTTTCAATCAACTCAATCAGAATTTTGAATCAGAATCAACATCTTTTGCATACTCACTCCAGAACCGTTTGGCTTCAGAAAATCTCACCATTCCTTACCAGAAATAGAGAGATGTTGAAGATTATTGGAGCTCACTGACCCCGTCAGGGCCTCATCTCCGATGGTGACAAACATAAAAGAATAAAAACATTGGCAAATGCCCAGAGATTAAAGGAAATCATGAGGATTGAAAAATCCAACATTTTAAAATTGAATTTAGGTAGGTTAGAGCAGAATATTCCTATGTCTTTTAAAAATTAGAGTGCGGTTCATATTGTTCGATCTTTTGAATGGCCAGATGTTGGTGGTTTGCAATATTATTGAAAAATATTTCTGAAAGCTTTTTTCCAGTACTTTTGAGAGATAGCAGGAAGAGAGCTTTTTGAATATCAGCGTTTCTCATAAACCAGTTGGCATTCGTTATTTATCCAATAGTCATATTTTGTTGAGCTTCCAATATTTTAATATTATAATCAGCAGCGTTGGCCCATACCGAGCAAGCATAGGTGAGGTGGGGACGAAGCAAAGAGGTGAAAATCAGAAGTTTTTATTATGTCTACTCATGCTCGAGTTTCTTGCTATAAGGGGGGCAGAGTCTTCTAATGTTTTTTTCTGTATTTTTGTTTGACATAGTTAAAAGTGAAAATTCCAATTTAGATGTTGATGAAGATAAATTCCAAGATATTTTGTTTCAGATTTCCAACAGATAAGTTGGTTTTTTAGGTAGATGGCTGGTTTTTTACGTTTTTGATTCTTGCTGAAGAAGACTGCTTCGGTTTTTTTAATGTTAAGAGCAATTTTTCTACTTGTCATACCAATTAGACAAGTGGTCATTGAGGTGTTTGTTTAAAGTGCAAGCAAAATTTAGGGTTTTTGTTTCGACAAAGAATGGCAGTATCATCGGCATAAATTACTGTAATGATATTGAGTCTAGTAGGCATATCAGAAATGAAGATGGAAAAGAGCAGTGGTGAAATTTTGCTTCCTTGAGGATGTGTTTGATTGAGGAATAGTTTCTATTGATTTTGGCTGAAAAAGTTCTATTAGAAAGGTATGAGTGGAGGAGCTTGATAATCGACGGTGGGAAATTCTGATTAATAAGTTTAAAAATTAGTCCTTCGATCCACACTCTGTCAAATGCCTTTTGAATATCTAGAAAAACTCCCCAGTGTATTCACCATTATGAAAACCAGAAATTATGTATTCCACAATTCTAAGAAGTTGATGAGTGGCGGAGAGGTTCCTTCTGAATCGAATTTTTCTTTACAAATAATATTATTGGGTTCAACAAATTTGTTAAGTCTATTAAGGATTACAGATTCTGTAATTTTGCTTATAGTTGAAAGAAGAGAAATTGGACGATAACTTTCTGGGTTCGTAGGATCTTTTCCCAGGTTTTAGTATGGGGATAATAGCTGCAGTCTTCCAGGAGTCAGGAAAAGTGTTTGAGTTATAGAACCTTATTGATGGGATAGCAGAGTATTATGATAGTGCTAATGGGAAGCTTTTTCAAAATTTTGTTGGAGATGGAAATTCTCGAAAAAGGTTCTCAAATCACAAATCAACTTTTCTCGACATTGAAAAGCTCCCAAAATGCGGTACACCAATCAACAGCAGCCACCGGGTGACACTAGTTGCATTGACGCTGTTTTTCGGCAACCCTCGGGGTCAGTGAACTCCAATAATCTTCAACATCTCTCTTCATCCCTAGTAGACTTTGTTTACGTTTTTCGCCGCCGTACCGAAGCGCTCTCCTAGGTCCGCGTCGGTCTTCATCTCCCCCTCTCAATCCAATCGGTACGCTCCGCTTCTTTGCCACGCCTTCACGATCGATCTGCTTGTTCAGAGATCCTTTCGGCCCTTGTCTCCATCCTTTTCTCGACACCGGCATCTTTTAAAGTTGCAAAGGTTTAATTTCTAAATATTATCGATTTCTTAAATTTTTATCTTATAAATTTATCCCACTAAATTTTTTCTGCATTTTTTAAATATTTTAGAAATTTCTTCTTTAACAGAGCATTGTACTCTCTCTTTATTCAGCCTCTTATCAAAATTTTTTGTAAACTCACTTAATACTGATTTAAATTAATTATTAAATTTTAAAAAATGGATGTAAGGGGAACCTTCACGCCCGGAGTCCTAACTTAACCCACCTTTGAATTTGCCTTTGGCTGAACCGTCTTGGTAGACGAGGCATTGGAATAGTAGGAATTCATTTTTTTTCTTTTCAATTCCTTCTATTAGCTCACACTCTCCCTATATATATATCTTGTTCAAATTTTCAATCTTTAATAAAATACTTTTTATTCATCCATTCAAGTTCAAATACATTTTTTTTGAACTTGTAGTGGGGATGACACTTGCTGTGAATATAGTTTTTCAAATATTAATTCATTCATTAAATTTAATGAACTAATTTTAGTTTTTTTTTTTACATTTAAATTGCATGTATCTACCAATAGATGGCACCAGATAAACTAAAAAAAATGAATAAAAATTATTTATAAAGGACTTTCTGCAATAGAGTGAAAAAAAAAGTTGGAATTGACTTAAAATTTTTTTATATATATTACTTGTTTTTTTAGTTAGCTTATAAGCTAAGGTAGCAATTTTTTTTACCGGCACCAACATTGGAGTGAGTCATTTGCTGTATTGAGGTTTGGTTGACAAATATAAAAATTTTTTAGGGTTTTTTTTTAAATGAGGAAATAATTTATCTTTTAATAAATTTGATTTCTTTTCAGAATTTACAAAATGAATTTACAGAATGAACAGGAATTCAGTTTTATACATTTTTTAAAAAAAAAAATTTCAATATGGTTGAATAAATAATTTTTTAAAAACCTTTATTAAAGAATTAAAGAATTTAGATCACTTAGTGTTGTATATATTATTAATTAAAAATAATTTATATTTTTGACATATTTAATTTTTTTTTAAAAATTAGTTATACAAAAGCATTTGTTCTTTTCCACTGAAGATGACTACTTCACAATAAAGTGTTTTTCTTTAAAACTTCTCACATTTTTTTTTTCAATTCCTCCCTATTAGTTCACACTCTCCCTATATATATTTATATATCTTATTCAAATTTTCAATCGTTAATAAAAAATACTTTTTATTCATCCACTCAAGTTCAAACACATTTTATTTAAACTTGTAGTGGATGACACTTGATGTTAATAAAATTTTTCAAATATTAATTCATTAATTGAAGAACTGGAAAGGTTCCTTGCAACAAAGAAGCATTACAAGAGATGGATAGAATGAGAAATTATAGACCACCATTAGCTTCATAAATTAGAAACGAAAAAAAAAAAATAGAAAGCGAATAAATAGTAACAAACAAAAAATAATAGTCAAACACCATATATAGAAAGGGAAATGGAAAATTGCAAGGAAATTCGCTTTCTATTTTGCCACTTAATATTGTGATTTTGTCATATGTATATAAATAATTATATTAATTGCAATTATTTATTAAAAGTAATTAAAATAAAATTTTTTGTTGACCTAAGTAGGAATTGACTTAAAATTTTTTTTTTTTTTTTATAGTACTTGTTTTTTGACAGACAAGATGTTAGTTTAAACACAAAATTTGCCACCCGAGATAAATAACTAAAATTCAGGGCGAAATATTTATATGGTTTTCCATAGAATTAACGTGTAACTATATTTCAAAAAATTAGAGCATGCATTCAGTGTGTGTATACGCTTGAAACTAGTGATTTTTTCTTTACAAAAATAGTTTTTAACATTTTTCGAAACCAATGATATATATTCAATTAAAAACTGCAAATAAATTTAATAAAACTAACCTACAAAAATTGTTTCACATAAAAACAGAAAATTCACTCGCATTACAGCAAGCTGAAAAAATCACTTAGAAAATGTGAACTTATAAGTAAGTTATAAGAAACTTTTTAAAGCCTGATTTAATAACTTGCAAAAACATTAGCTATTTTAGGAAAACGTTTTATTTTAAACATATATAAACCACTGTATTTTTACATAAAAAACTACTTACGAATATTAAACTAAATTTACTACACTAACAACCACTTACTAACTAAACAACCACTAATATATAATTAATTAAGAAAATCTAAGTAAATGTATTAAAACTGACTTACAACAATTGTTTCACAGGAAAACAGGAAATTCACGTATAGTTCTGAAAGATTAAAAATATCTTACAAAATCAGAATAAACTAAGTTATAACAAATTTATTTTATAAATTTTGCACCTGTTTACCTTGTTTGTAAAAACAACAGCTATTTTAGGCAAACGTTATATTGTTAGCACATATCATATATATGTACACACATGTATTGCATATATAAAAACTTCTTACTAATATCAAACTAAAATTTTATTGTTCTAAAATAGGTAATGCCTTCATTATTATATAAATAATAATTTTTTAATTCCTAATTATATTTATTGTCTCATAAATATTTTATTTCCTTCAAATTATATTTGTTTTTTTTTTATTTTTTACAAACTTCCAATATAAATATTCTTTGAAGAATACTGAAAATAAAGTAGATTTCTACAAGCAAACTCTACTATACACAATTTGATGAAATTTTAAAGCTACTTTATATAGTTAAATTTCCATTACAGATTTAATATCTTTAACTAATTATTTATTTACCACGTAACTATATGTATGTTCATTTCTTCAATTAAAAACATAGTACATTACACCATATAAAAATGCAATTATATTTTATTACTTGAACATACATACAATTTATTTAAAACAAGCAATAAACATCAATAAACAATCCTGAAAATCTCAGAAAAATTATTGCAAAGTCATTATTCACCATTATTATTAGCTAATTTTAAGTTGTTCTATTACATATTTTCACAAGATTATAAAAAGAAACTTTAAAAAAAAAAAAAAAAATGTTTTTTAGTACAGAAGGAGTATATTTTTTCAATTCCTTCTATTAGCTCACACTCTCCTATATATATATCTTGTTCAAATTTTCAATTGTTCATAAAATACTTTTATTCATCCACTCAAGTTCAAATACATTTTTTGAACTTAGTGCATGGCAGCTGATGTTAATACAGTTTTTTCAAATATTAATTCAGTAATTGAATTTAATTAATTAATTTTTTAGTTTTTTAGATTTAAGTTGCATATATCTACCAATAGATGTCGCCAGATAAACTTTAAAACAATGAATGAAAATTATTTATAACCGACTTTCTGCAATATAGTCAAAAAAAAAAAAAGTAGGAATTGACTTTAATTTTTTTTTTTTTATATTACTTTGTTTTATCCTGAAATTACTGTACGTTCTACACTATTAGAAATATCGATTTCCAAACCTATTGTTTACAAAGATGTAAAAAATATCTTAAAAACTTTTGTGCATACATGGAAATGTTTCAGAAATATAAAAACTTATAGGTTAAGTATAACAAATTTATAAGTATGTGAATGCACACAAACCGAAATTCAAACAAATATTTCTAATTTAAAAAGTTATGTTTAAAACAAAATTGAAAGAATGATAAATTTCGAGTTTAAAAAGGATAAATATTAATAGAAAGATTTAAAATTTAAAAATATTTGATTATATGATATTTTAAAAATTTAAATATAAGATTATTAAAATCTCGCAGATAGAATGTGTTAACTAATCATCTGGAAGAATACTCAAAATAAAAGTAGATTTCTACTAGCAAACTCTACTATGCACAATTTGATGAAATTTTTTAAACTAATTTGTATAATTAAATTTCCATAACAGATTTAATATCTTTAGCTAATTATTTATTTACCACGTAACTATATGTATTCTTTCAATTAAACACGTAATACATTACACCAAATAAAAGGCAATTACATTTTATTACTCTTTGAACATACATATAATTTATTTAAAGGAAGCAAAATACTATTAAAAATAAAAATAAAAAAAAGTAAATTCGAAATTTCTTGAAAATTATAATTTAAATGTTATTCAACTAATATTCAGTTCACCATCTTGAAATTAAGTAGCTTTAATTAAAAAACTTTCCAATGATATTTCTAATTTTTCTTTCGGTTAATTTATTTTACTCTTTTTACCATTTATTGTATTCATATTTATACACATTTATTAAGTCGACATTAAAACATAACACCAATTACTTATTGTGAAAAACTGTGATTTTGTTTAAAAGCATTTTCAAATAATTTAAATTTAGTAATGATTAATACTTGCACGATAATCTGATAAATTAAATTAGTTACAACATTAATTTTATAATGAAGGATTAATTTGCAATAAATTAATGTACTTTTGTAAATTGTAAAAGTAATGTAAACTTTGTAAATTATATATTCCATACTTTGTATTACAATAAATTGCTCATGATTTAAAATTTTCCAGTAGAAATTTTGAAAACTTTTCTGATCAATAGAATTCTACACATTAGTATATGATAATTAAAAAAAAATTCCTGGACTTTTTAACTCATCGAAAATATTTAAATTAGTACAAAGATTGAAAAAAATATTTAAAATAGACATTTATTTTTTGGTAGATGGTGACATTTCTCGTATCATTTGGTTGTAAAATATAATGAAAATAACCTGAAAATAATAAACATACAGAAAAAAAGGATATCGTATTGAATCTAATTTGAACGAATATCTCTAGAAAAATATCTATAATATTTTTTATTTTTTACAGGACAACAATTATAAACTTTAAAGCCAAATTGATAAGAATAATCTATTCAGTAAAGAAAATAATATATTGTCAGAAAAGGTAGATAAAAACTGAATGAGGTAATAGAGAATAATTGCATAGAAATTTTATGAATAGTAAAAAAAAAAAAAGAAGAAAATTTTTGTTTATTGCGATGTAACTTATTTAAAATGTTCATTAAAAATATTAGAAAAATCAAGGAAATGTCATGAAAACATTGGAAGTCCAGAAAACATAAGAAAAATCATTGCTAAGTCATTACATACAATTATTATTTGCTAATTTTAAGCTGTTCTATTACATAATTCACAAGATTATGAAAGAAAATTACTAAAAAAAAATATTTTTTAACACAGATTGAGTATATCTTTTGAAATAACTGTATGTTCTTCATTATTAGAAGTATCACTTTCGAAAACTGCTGCTAACAAAGACGTAAAAAATGTCTTAAACATTTTTGTGCATATATGAAAATATTCCAGAAATATAGAAACTTGTAGTTCAAGTATAACAAATTTATGTCTCTAAATAGATATAAATGTACAATAAACCGAAATTCACACAAAATGTATGTATATATATATATATATATATATATATATATATGTGTGTGTGTGTGTGTGTGTGTGTGTGTATGAAATGTAAGAAATATCATTGATATGAAGTATTAATAAAATATAATATTCCATAAGTTAAAAAACTTGTAGGTCAATTATAACAAATTTATAAGTATTTAAATAGACATAAATGTACAATAAACTGAAAATCAAACAAAATGACTACATGTAAGTATATGAATTTTGTATACATGGATTGAAAATTGAAAAAATTGGAAGAATAAAAAAATCCCGAGTTTAAAAAGGATAAATAAATATTAATAGGAAGATTTAAAAATTTAAATATTTAGTATAAGGATATTTTAAAGATTTAAATATAAGATTATTAAATCTCGCAGATAAAATATATTAATTAACTGCATGGAAATACTAATTTCGGAATTTATTTGCACTTATAAGAAAGTTTAACAGCGCATCTGGTAATTAATAATATAACTTACTAGTATTTTTTATAATTTGAAAAATCGAATGTATTTTGAGCATAAATATTAAAGAGAACCACTAAAAGGGAAATAATTAAATTCCTTCCTCCAAGATAATAGCTACGTTAGGAAAAAAAAAAAAAAAAAAAATGCAGAATGCATAAGACTAAAATTTGACTCAAATTCTACCCTCAAATAGGATTTCTCACACAAACTTGCAGAATGCGATTTATTTATTAAATCGCAATATTTATTTATTTAAACACAATACAAATTAATTAATTAAATCCTTCATAAATAAACTTAATTTTAAAAAAATAATTCATTTTATTCATCCGTAAGCTCTAAAAATATCTCTTTAAGAAAGATATCATAAAGTTTAAGCACTTGTCTATTCAATTGATCTGATGTCTCTCCTCATTTTCACTTTGGCCAGCTCATTTCCTGGACTTCTGAAAAAGCACACATATAATTCCCATATACGAACTAAGCACGGCCAGTATTTAAACTATAGCTTAATTTAATTGCTCAGTGACTTCAGCAAAATTTTTCAATGCATTATCCTCAACATCAACATCTTCTGCATATTCATTCCAGTGCCGTTTGGCTTCACCAATCTTTAATAGAATTCAAGAAGGCTCTCAAATCACCAACCAACAAGTTTTCTCGATATTGAAAAAGCTTCCCCCAAAGTGTGGCCAACCAATCAATAGCAGCCGATGGTTTCCGGGTGACGCTAAGTTGCATGACGGCCCTGTTTGGCTGAACAGTCTTGGTAAACGAGGGCATGGAATCATAGGAATTAATATTTTTCAATTCCTTCTATTAGCTCACACTCTCCCCTATATATATATCTTGTTCCAATTTTCAATCGTTAATAAAACACTTTTTATTCATCAAGTTCAAATACATTTTTTTGAACTTGTAGTGGATGACACTGGATGTTAATACAGTTTTTTCAAATATTAATTCATTAACTAAATTTAATTAATTAATTTTAGCTATTTTTAGATTTAAGTTGCATATATCAACTAATAGATGGCGCCAGACAAACTTAAAAAAAGGAATGAAAAATATTTAAAGGACTTTCAGTAACGTAGTGAAAAAAAAGTATCAATTGACTTCAAAACTTTTTTTTTTTTTTTTATATTACTTGTTTTTTTGTATTGACAGAAATTTTGTTTCAGGTGACAACATTGGAGTGAGTTATTGCTGTGGTAAGGTTTGTTTGACGAATATAAAAAATTTGTCAGAATTTTTTTAAAAAATTGATATGTAATTTCGCACTTAATAAATTTGCTTTTAAATTCACAAAATGAATGTCGGAAAACTAACTCATTTTTTTCAATATGCTTTAGCAAATTAATTTTTAAAACCTTTATTAAAGAATATATTTAAATAATTGTTCAGATAAATTTATAATGCTGTATATATTATTATTTTAAAATAAATTTATATTTTTACTGAATTAAACTTTCAAAGTTTATTTTCATATAGCAATTTATTTATTTATTTTTTTTTGCTAACTCGTTAGAAATTTAGTTATATATACAACATTTTTGCATAACTAAATTCCAAGGATTCCTAATTCATTAATTAGTTGTTTTCACTGAAAATAGTTACTTCACTAGAGGTGTTTTTTTTTTTTTTTTACAACTCCTAGCATTTGTTTTTAACAGAAAAGATATTAGTTTAATCTTAAAATTTACCACCCAAAATTAATAGCTAAAATTTCATGAGAAACCGTTTATAATGTTTCCCATAGACTTAACATGTAACTATATTTCAAAATTAAGAGTATGCATTCAGTGTATATATATGCCTAAAACTACAGTTTTTATTCAGATAAATATATTTTTAAATTTTCCACAACCAAAAAATATGATCAATTAAAAATACTAGTAAATGTACGAAACCTAAGCTATAAAAATTGTTTCCCATGAAAACAGAACATTCACTTACAATTCAGCAAGTTTAAAAATTCAGTTACAAAATCTGAAGTTATAAGTAAGTTATAAAACTTTTATTTTATAAATTTTGTGCCTGATTTTCTTACTGCTTCCACACTTGCAAAAACAATAATTATGTTAGGGAAAACGTTTTATTTGTAACTCAAATCACTGTATTATATATATATATATATATATATATATATATAAACTACTTACAAATATTGAATTAAAATTTCTAAATAGGTAACACATTCATCATTATTTAAATATTAATTTTTAAATTGTTAATTATATTTTTTGTCTCACAAATATTTTATTTCATTAAAATTACATTTGCTTTTTCTCTATATTTTACAAGCAAACTATATAAATATTTTTGAAGAATACTCTAAAATAAAGCAGAATTCTACAAACAGGCAAAATTAAATTTGATGGAATTTTACAACTATTTCGTATAATTACATTTTCATTACAGATTTAATATCTTTAACTAATTATTTATTTACCATTAATGTTCAGTTCCTGTACCAAAACTATGCACTGATGGCTCTTAAACTAAAGTTCAATTTAATTGCTCAGTAACTTCATCAAAATTTTTCATTGCGTTATCAACAGAATCAACATTTTGTGCATACACATTTCAGAGCCGTTTGACTTCAGAAAACCTCACCAGTCCTTAATCGAATTAATTAAAAGAAAGTTCTCAAATCACAAACCAACAAGTTTTCTTGACATTGAAAAGCCTTTCCCTTTTATTCATTTTTTTTTTTTTTTTTCAGTTCTCTGGTAAGTTAAGACAGAATTTTTTTCCAGTGGCAACATTGAAGTGAGTCATTGCTGTTGGTAAGGATTGGTTACCAAATATAAAAATTTCTTAGGAATTATATAAGAATAAATATGTAATTATAAAATATATAAACTATGTATAAATTATATATATAAAATATATAAATAATAAATATTCCAAATATAAGATTTTTTTAAATTAACATATAATTTCTCTTTTAATAAAAATTTTTTTTCAACATTTACAAAATCAATTTTGGGAAAAGGAATTGATTTTTATACATTTTCAAAAATTTGTTCAATATGTTTCAGCAAATTAATTTTAATGTTTAAATCAATTTATAATGTTGTTATACATTACAAATTAAAAAAAAATTATATTTTTTACCGAATTAATTTTTAAAAAATTTATTTTGTTGTAGCAATTATTTTTCACCAACTCATTAGGAAGTTAGTTATACAAAATTATTTGTTTCTTTCAACTGAATACTTGATTTTGTTAATTATTACACAAATTATTTTCGTAATTCACTTTTCTTCATGAAAAAAATTAATTATACATTAAGAATTGAGCTTTTAAATTTATATTTTGGTAAAAAAATATTTATTAATTTTTTTTTAATTTCATTTTTTTTTTTTTTACAAATTCATTGTTAAATTAAAAATAATACATATATATATAATTATTAAATAATGCTAAAATTTGATAAATGTGACATTTTTCCTTTCCGACATTTAACAAAATAGACATTTTCATAAAAAAACATTTGAAAAATTCATATAACCAGGTAAATTATAAAATGTAAAAGTAATATTTCATTTTATAAATATTCAAGATTATATATAAATATATAAACGCAAAAAAATTCGAAATTCAAACAAATTTTTTATTCAATAGGTATGTTTAAATCAAAATAAATAAGAAATTTTATGTTGGAAATTAGAATATTTTAAAATTTTAACATAAGAGTAATAAAAGTCATAAATTAAATTCTCGTATGTGAATTAATATCTTGGTAATATTCATTCCTGTATGTAATTGCAACTACAAGAAAGAATACAACCGCAACAGATAATGTATAATGCATAAATAATTAAAAGGAGAGAAATTTGCAAATAAGATTTCAGAGAAACCCAGAAACAGAAATACTTTACAAGTTTTGAAGAAAATATCTTCAACTTTAAAGAAGAAAAAAAAATATAGGATATAATGAAATGAATAAAAATTGTAATTTAATTAATACTAAATATATTTAGAAATATTATTTTAAGAGTAACTATTTATAAAGTGAAACTTTTTTGAAAATATTATTTGATGTTTTATACACATATAGTAAAACAGATTGCTACTGAAGTGTGTGCGCTTGCAAAACAATTTGTACAAAAAAATAAGCTTTCTTAAAATAAATGTAAAAATAAAATAATAGTATAAGAATAAAATTTCATAATGTAATAATTTTCATAATTTTTTTTTTTTATAAAATATAAAATATTATTCTTCAAAATATAAAGGTTTCTTTAAAAAATCTTGATTTGGATATAAATTAGAGCATAGAAAAATTATTTATCAAAATAATTTTTAGTAAAATGCATCAAATTGGAAAAAAATTAAAAAATTTAGTTATTAAAAATAAATCTGTAAAAAGTAAATTTGCTTTGACAAATGTATCAATTTTGAAAAAATTATAAATTTAAAACAAAATTTTTTTTACCAATTCATTCAGAATTTATTTTCATTAACTCATTACCTATTTGCTTTTTTTTTTTCTATTGAATATAAATTGAATATAAACATTTCACAATAAGAGTTTTTAAAAATATATTTCACTTTTTTTTTTTGTGTCAAATAAAATATTAGTTCAAAAATAAAATTTTCAGTGAAAACTAATTACTAAAATTTGAGGAGAAAAAATTTGCATTGTCTTCCATAAAATTAACATATAAATACATTGAAAAATTAGAGTATTCAGTGTATGCATACAAAAATTGAAAATAGTGATTTTTTTTCTTTACGCATTTTACATTTTAAAAATTTTCCACAACCAATAATATATAATCAACTAAAAAATACAAATAAATGTAATAAAACTAAGCTAACCAAGCAACCAATCATATAAGCAACCAATAATATATAATCAACTAAAAAATACAAATAAATGTAATAAAACTAAGCTAAAAAAATTGTTTCAAGTGAAAACAGAAAATTCCTTTATATTTCAGCAAGTAAAATAACTCATTTACAAAAATTTTAATTTAGAAGTATGTTAAAAAAATTCTGAATTTTTTGCTTGTTTTTCTTTTATCTTTCTTAATTATATTTTCAATAAATAAACTTCGATAAAGATTTTAATTTTAGGATATGTAAACACATCAGCATATTGCATCAAACGCATCATGTAAACACATCAGCATATTGTATCAAACACATCAGTAATTTTATCATTTAGTAAAATTATAAATGTACATGATATATAAATATACAAATCTTTAAAATTCAAACAAGTTTCTTATTCAAAAGCTATGTTTAAAACAAAATTCAATGAATGATAAATTCTGCATTTATAAAGATAAAAGATTATTTTAAAGACTTCAACAGAAGAGTATTAAATGTCATACATTAAATAATTGTATTTGTAATGATAAGAAATATTAGATTTGAGTGTGATCATGTATAATATAAATTTCTAGAATTCTCTACAAAGAATTAAATAGATTTAATTCTTTATAGAGATCTAATTAAATTTTATAGAAAACAGCTTTAGCTTTAAAGAGAAATATTTATAGGACCTAATCAATGCAATAAAAATTGTAATTTAATTAATTGTCAACACATTTACATATATTAGTTTAAAAATATATATTTATGAAGTGAGTTTTTAAAATATTATACTGTGATTTTTAAACATATATTGAAATAGGATGTTTGCTAAATGTGGACACATGCAAAACACGACATACAAAAATTTACATATTTAAAATAAATGTAAAATAAAATAATAATATAAAAAATTCAGTAAGTAAAAAAGCCACATAATTTTTTTATTCATTAAAAGAATTTAAAAAATAAATATTGGTAAAGTTTAAAATATTTTTTTTAATTCTAAAAGTTCTTTTAAAACAATAACCGTAATGTATAAATAAATTGTACAAATTTATTTATACGTAAAATATTTTTTAAAAATATATCAAATTTAAAAAAATTGAATAAAAATAAAAATTTTTAAAAATATTTAGTTATTAATAAATAAATTTGTAAAAGAAAACAAATTTCTATTGTCCTATTTATAAATTTGGGAAAAATTCTAAGAATTAAACCTGCTTATTCAATTTATCTGGTGTCTACCTTCATTTTCACTTTGTCCAGCTCATTTTCCGTACACAAACTAGGCACTGACAGCCTACAAACTATCCCTCAATTTCTTTGCTCAAAAATTTTAAAAACTTTAGATACCAAATTTTTAATACAAGACTGAAAATTTTTAACACGTCATCCTTAACAAAATCAGCATCTTCAGTACACAAATATACTCAATACAGAGCCGTTTGACTTCCGAAAGCCTTAACAGTCTTAAAAATCGTAGAACTAAGTAACGAAGGATTCTCAATTGCAAATCCAGATTTCCTAGGTATAGGAGCACTTGTCAACAACAGCCGTCGGCTTTTTTGTGACGCTTACAGCAAGACAGAAAAAGCCTTTGTTTTTGGGTGAACCGACTTGATAGAAGAGGATGTGGAATGAAAAGAAAATATATATATATATGTATATATATATATATATATATAAATTTATACATATTTTCATTTTGTTGGTAAAATAAGAATACACATTGCTGTTCTTGAACACGTGAGATTTGATTGCCAAGTAGGAAAATTTGTTATAAGTTTTTTTTTTTTAAATAAGAATGTAATTTTTTAATACATTTAATTTCTTTAATACATTTAATTTTTTTTTAATTTTACAAAATGAATTTAGCAGAAAAAAATTCCTTTTTATGCATTTTTTAAAATTTGTTTTTCAATATATTTTAGCAAATATATATTGTATATATATATATATATATATGTATATTCAATAAATGCAATTATAAAGTTAATCAAATTGATCAAAACAATACTATAAACATATTGTTTAATAAAGGTTTTAAAAATAGTCATTTGCTAAAAATATATTGAAAAACAAATTTAAAAAATTTTACCAAATTATTAAAAATTTAGTTTTATGAAATTATTTGTTATTTTCCACTGAAGATAAATACTTTACAATAAGTGCTTTCTTTAAGAATGTAACAATTTTTTTGACAGACAAAATATTAGTTTAAATTTAAAATTTCCCAATCAAGATAAATAAAATCAGAAAATAAACATGTATAGTGTTTTCCATACAATTAGCAGATAACTGTTTTTCAAAAATTAGAGCATTCAGTACATGTATACACAAAAATGAAAATAATAGCCTCAACCTAAGAAGTATATCATCTGAAAATACCTTAAACCAAATTCATATAATTTATGTGAATGGTATAATAGCTAGGAACTCGTTTGTTAGAATTTTTGTAATCACCTTTTTATTCATTTATTTTTATCCTATCCTACACCCGTCAGTAGCTGTTCAGCCATACGACGCCGAGCTTCTCGAGTAGCGTGCAGTAACGCCATCAGGACCGTAGATAAGTTCAGAGCAGTTCCGCTGGCGATAGCCGTTCACATGGCGGCAGATCCCATCCGACGCCAAGCTAATTCTGCGATAACTGCTTGCCGGTAGTCGAGGCCGGTTGTAAGGCGGAAGCGTGCGACAGCCTCAGCGCCTTCCAGGTTAAGAATGCTAAGGAACTGCGGCCCTGCGGAAGGCATTTCCACCTTTTGTTGTCTTGTTTTTGCATCTCACATTTTTATTATTTTTTTTGACGGACAAAATATGAGTTTAAACTTAAAATTTACCGCCTGAGAAAAATAACTGTCTAAATTTGGAAGAAACATTTAGAGTGTTGTCCATACAATTAACATGTAACAACTGCATTTCAAAATTAGAACATTCAGTGTATGCATATACAAAAATGAAAATAGCAACCTCAATCAAAATAGGATACCTCAGAATACCTTAAATCAAAATTTCATATAATTTATGTGAATGGTATAGCTAGAACTCATTTGTTAGAAAATTTTTCGCCATCACTTTATAATTAATTTTTAACATCCTACGCCTACGCCCGTCTGTGGCTGTTCTACAATATGACGGCGAGCTTCCCAGTAGCGTGTAGCCATGTCATCAGGCACATCGATAAGTTCACAGCAACTCCGCTGGCGATGGCCGTCCATTGGCGGCAGATCCCATCCGACGCCAAACCAATGCGGTGGCGGTGTGACTATAGGTAGTCAAGGCCGGTTGTAGGGGCGAAGCATACGGCAGCCTAAGCGCGTTCCAGGTGCCTAGGAATACGGCCTGTGGCAAACCATTTCCACCTTTTGTTGCCGCTCAAGTCCTTGAGGCGTTTGTAGGGCGAAGTTAGTAAAATAAAAGGATTCGGAAATTTTTTTTTATCAAAAAATGAAATATATATAAATAAATAAATAAAACATAAAATAAACTTTGGTTCTGAGGGCGGCTTTTTTTTTTTTTTTTTCTTTCAGAACTTTTTAATCATTTGCTTTTCAGATTCATCATTGCGGGCTCCCACCGTTCAACATACCCTTATCACTAAAATTATATCTTACTCAATAGTTTTGTAGTATCTAATTGTACCGAATTTAAAATTTAACTTTAACTTAAATTTAAATAATTAATTAATTCAATTAATTCATTCAATTAATTTAATTAATTCTTTTAACTTTAATTTAATTTTTTATTTTGTACCTTACTTTTATTTACTTTTAGTATTTTTTTTTTTTTAATTTTTAGAGTACCCTTTATTTAAATTTTTTGAAACTTTATCTTTTATCTAATACTAACATTTAAGCAGCCTATTAAAATTGTAAATTTATATGGGAAATAAGATAAGGAGGTTAAGGGATCTATCCCCATTGGTACTCTGTAATCGGCACGCCAGGTGCCAGTTGCCAGATGTGACTTACAGTAGAACCTCTGTAAGTCGAACTTCAAGGGAGACGCCAAATGATTCGATTTATAGAGTTTTCGACTCATGGAGAATTTCGACTTATTCGGATTTTGTAAGGAAATATTCGACTTGTAGAGGTTTAGAATCTTTCTAACTTATTTTGAGCTAGGGTAAAATAAATCAATCGACAACAAAAAGATTTGCTTCGCTAGAGTTCAAATAAAATCAATAGCAATAATAAGAATTATAAGAATAAGAATTATAATAAGAATACTTCATAGTATTGGTTATTCTATTTACTGTATACTCATACATTGTTTTCTAAGAAACAATGACGTAACTTATTTTTCTTCGAACTATAGAGGTTATTAGTTTCAAATGATCGAGTTGTGAAGGTTGTAAAATCAAACATTGCTAATGTTCGAGATACAGAGGTGCAATTTTTTTTTTCGAGTTACGGAGGGAAAATATATACCAAAATGGCTTGTGGGGATTGACTCATTATTTCGACATATTGAGGGTTGAAATTTCGAGTAATGGAGGTTTTGGGGCTTGAAGAGAAGGGAACAAAATTTCTTTCGAGTTATGGAGGTTTTCGACTTATCGAGCTTCCACTTAAAGAGGTTCTACTGCAGTTGCACACGGTCCTGAGTGTCAGTGGAAACTCCGGCTGGTTGGATTCGGCCCCGCGCTTTGCCCTGCCATTGCCATTACCAGGGACTCCCGCATGACTAGGCACCCATTGCAAACGTAGAGCCCAGCCGCTTGATAAGTAATTCCGCCGGCGGCACTTTTGTGCGCTGCCAGTCTATTGGGCTGTTGCTACTCAGTGCTGAAATGGCCGACTGTTGTTTACATTTTCTCAGTGTGTTGTTTACATTTTTTAATAGTTTAGTGGCAACTAGTCCCTAATTGTATCGAATTTAAACTTAACTTTAAATTCTTCTATTTTGTATTTTACTTTTATTTATTTTTAGTATTTTTAAATTTTTTGAGTACCACTTTAACTGAATTTTTGAAACTTTATTTGTATTTTTTACTAACATTAATTAAGCAGCCAACTATAATTATAATCATATTTATGAATTAAGATGAGGAGGTTTAAGGGGTATTTCCCCCTGTTGGTACTCCGCAATCGTGCCAGTTGGCAGGCCGACTGGGAATTGAATAAGCTTAAATAATGATTTCTCCTTTCCATCAATACTTTTTTAAATTTCTCATATCTACTTATATATGATTAATAAATATCCAATACAATAATTTTTGTAGCAATAGTTTAAAAACTTGCTTCTCATAAAAACACAAAATAACCAGGCATATTGGCAAGAAAAAAAAAAATCGCTTACAAAAATTTAAATTCATTTGTATGCTATAAAAATAATTTTATATCTTCATTATACTGATTTTCTGGCAAAAAACAATTGTTATTTTCGACAAGGATTCTATTTATAAGATACACACATTAATGTATTATATTTATAAAAATTAGTCTGAATTTTATACAAAAATTTCTTTGTTTTAAAATACGTAATAATTTCATCATTATATAAATTATAATTTTAAAATATTAGTTGTACTGATAATGCCTCACAATTTTTTTCTTCCATGGAAATTACATTTGTTTTCCCCTGTATCTTGTTATACACATTTAATATAAATCTTATTTATCTTTTTGAAAAATACCGGAAAATAAACTATAATTATACAAGCAGCACATACTCTAGTATGTGTAGTAGATACAATTCAATGAAGTTTACAAAAAGAATAATTAAACTAATGGAAATATCTGAAGTAATACCATTGACAATTTTTTAAAATTAATGCGACTTAAAAATGTAATTTCAGAAAATTAATTCGATAACATAATGTGAGTTGAAAGAAATTTTAATTGTTCATGTCAAGAAATGACTAATTTACATTTTCATTTTTTCTTTCTTAGTATTTAACTAATTCGAATTGAAGTACATTTATATTAAAAAATGATTTGTTTTTGTAATGTATTACATTTATAATTTAAAAGTACAGAACATTAAATTCAGGTAACTAATTTATTAAAAATATTAAATCTTAAAAAAATGTAATTATATAAAAAGATTTGTAACATTTCATGGAATTGTGTCTAATATGCTCTGCTCGTAGAATTCCAGCATTCTGCAAAAACTTGTTTATATAGAAAGACTGCATAAAAAAATCCAGAAATTCCAATGTTATTTCAATGAAAGAAAAAAAAATGTCAGATATATCTATACAATTAATAGCTTAAAAATATAATTTATATAATATTGAAAGCATTACTTTTTTAGCAAAAAATTGCTTAATATTTATGAGAAATTTTTAAAATTAAATTCAGTGATGATGCAATTATATTAAAGGAAATCCTTGTCGCCAACAACAAATGTGAATAAAATAATAATTACAAGTAAGAAGGAGGTAAGAAAATCATGTAAATAATTATAAAATTCATACACACAATTTTTTATATCATACGTATAAGTTTAGATTTTGATAAGTGAATTATTTTCCTTCCGGAAAAATGTTTGTATTTTATGGTTTCATGTGAAACAATTTTTTAAGATTACTGTTATGCATTTATTTGTACTGGGCAATTATTTATCATGTATTTTCGTTGTGAAAATTAAATAAGTATGTTTCACTATTTGTGCACATATACACTGAATACTAATTATGATATACACTATACACTTACATACAAATTCTTTGGAAAACAATACAAATGCTTCTCCCTGAATCATAATAATTACTCTTATGTATGATATTTTAACTTTAAACTTAAACTTTAACTTTTTACAAACTATCAATAATATATATATATCAAATATATATATATATATATATATATATATTATTGATAGTTTGTAAAAATTGAGAAAAAAAATTATAATCTAAAGATTACATTATAGAAGTATATTGTTTAATAAATATTTTAAAATAATCATTTATTAAAACAAATTGAAGAAATTATTTAAAAAATGTATAAGAATAAATTTGTTTATCGTCATAACTTTTTGTAAATAACAATAACTTTTGTACATTTATTGTTTTGATATATATATAAAACAATAAATGTATAATATATATATATCACTATAAACAATTCATTGATTTTATTGATTAGATAGACCACATAGGTAATTTCAAAATTTATTATTTGCTTTACTATTTCAATAATGGATATATTAGTTAACACATTATGTATTATTTCAAAATATTTACTCTTTAACCATCACGCAGTTTCGAGCTTTTTCGAAATTTGATATTCAGTATTTTTATGGAAAAATGGTATCGATTTTAAGATTTCTTGAAATATTACATTTAATTGAAAATTGTTAATTTATAACTGAATTTATATTTGGCATGATATATTTACATTAAATATGATATTATTTGGAAGACGCATTATTTTAAATGTATAGCAGTAAGATATAAATGATTTATTTAAAAATTATCAAATGATATACGGGTTTGAATCGAGTGAGGGAAAAAATTAGATAATGCAGTATTTTAAAACTCATGCTTGCAACAATTTATTTCCATTTCTAGAAGCAAAAGCATTATTGCTTATTTTTAAAATTAATTCTAATATTAGATGTATCCAAATTTTTCAAAAGTGAAAATTGCTAATTAGGCTAACAAAACAATGTAGCAGACATTAAGAGAATAAATAATAGATAAATATCATGAATGCATATTTAAATAAATAAATGACGAATGTCTAAAGAATGATACATGACGCCACAGTACGGTAATTCTTTTAAACGAATCCTTGAAAAAAAATTTCGAAATATTCTAATCATTGAAAATATTCGAGTTGCCCATTACTAGTTCCTGTACAGATGAATCCCTCGATGTTACATGGGAAAAAAAGTTTCTGTCTTGTTTTCCCAGCAAAGGGGGAAAAAAAAAAATTCATTCCAATCATTACCTATCATCAGTCTACCAAAACAGTTCAGCCAGAAACGCGCGCTTTTAACATTGTCTCGGACGTCGGCGGTTACTGCCGCCTACAATTGCGGCTTTATTTTCACCCCACCTCCTCTCGCTGTATGGCGGCCTGATGGCCAATGGGCTACAGCTCTGGTCGTTGGCACCACAGTCAGCGAGGAAGATCTGTTTACATGTTGTGAATAACACTCTGCCCTTGTTTCCATTTCTCTTTTCAATTCCTACTATTAGTTCACACTCTCCCTATATATATATCTTGTTCAAATTTTCAATCATTCATAAAATACTTTTATTCACCCACTCAAGTTCAAATACATTTTTTTTTTTTTTTAAACCTGTAGTGGATGACACTTGACGTTAATAGAGTTTTCTCAAATATTAATTCAGTAATTAAATTTAATTAATTAATTTTAGTAAGATAATAATAATAAAAAGTTCCTTGCAATAATGAAGCATTACAAGAGATGGATAGAATGAGAAAATATAGACCACCATCAGCTTCATAAATTATTAACGAAAAAAAAAAAAAAAAAAAAATAGGAAGCGAATAAATAGTAACAAACAAAAATAATAGTCAAACACCATATATAGAAAGGAAAATGGAAAATTGCAAGAAAATTTCGCTTTCTGTTTTGCCGCTTAATAGTGTGATTCTGTCATATGTACATACATATTTATATTAATTGTAATTATTTAATAAAAAGTAACTGAAATGAAATTTTTCTTTGCTGACCTAAGTAGAAATTGACTTAAATTTTTTTATATTACTTGTTAAAATCAAAATGATCCGGATAGTACAAGTTAAAAAGGCTTATTATTTTCTTATTACTCTTAATATTTTAATTACTTAAATTGAATATTTATTACATATGAATCTATATTTAAATGTTTTTAAATATACTAACCTTAATTTATCTCTTTATATTTTTACAGAGCTTGTGTTCTTTAACTTAATTTCATTAAAAGTCTTCAATATTGAATAATTAAATAAATAATTCTGTTAATTATAATTATGATTCTGAGGTACAGGGAAATTCGCGCAAAAATTTATTTCGGAAACTAAACTATTTTTTTAAAAAAATATTTTTACATCACATAAATAAAAGATAATTTTAAACATGTAGTTTTTAAAAGTTTCGTAAGGAAACAAATAACTTGGAATATTAACAATAAGTTTCTTTGTTTACGTTTTATATTAAATATGAAAAAAACCCCATTATTTTCAATAACAATCACTCATTTTAACTAAAGACAAAATTAAAAAATACAAATCTTGATACATTTGGTCAGAATTCATTCATTTTCCGTCACAGTATAGCAAAAAAGAATTCTAGCAATTCCAGAATCCAGAATTTTTAGAATTCCAGAATTATGGTTAAAAATTAGCGCTTTTGATCCATTTATCTTGAAAATTTTTTGTCCTAAGGTTTTCGGTAAATTTATCAATTTCAAAACTTTCAGAACAACAATACCTTGTTTATTTCACCCTATATCCCCTGTCTCAATCAAGTACCTAGATAGCGTTATGTTTTTATTAGGTTTTTTCCCTCAAATGTATATTTCGTTACATTTCAGAAAAATATGATATAAACAATATATAAAACTACAGTAACAACATGGTTATTTAAAATTAGATGTTTAAAAAATTATAATATTAAGGATAATGTATATTAATGTTATTGAAATGATTGTTCAGATACCATGTTTTATAGTAATTTTGATACACAAAATTTATTTTGCAAACTAAACTACTTTTTAAAATATATATACTTTTACATCATATAAATAAAAGATAATGTTAAAAATATAATATTTAAAAGTTTCATAAGGAAACAAATAACTTTGAATACTAACAATAAGTTTTCTTTATGTATTGTATTAATTACGAAAAATCATTATTACTACTAACAATCACTCATTTTAACTAACGACAAAATTTAAAATTACACAATTCATTTCATATAAAATTTAAAAATTAAAAAAAAATATTACAAAATTTATTTTTAAAAGTTAAAATTTATTTATTTCATATAAAATATTCATTTAATATATAATTCATTTCATTCATTCATTTTTAATTTTAAAAATGAGAGTTCATTCATTTTCCGAGTCACAGTGGGGACAAAAACTATCCAGATTTATGGCAAAAAAGTGCTTTTGATCCGTTTGTTTTAAAAATTGTTTTCCTAAGATTTGTGCTGATGAAAAATTCAAATTTAACAATTTCAAAACTCTCAGAACAACAGCAGTTAATTGTTTATTTTACTCTATATCCTTGTTTCTCAATCAAGTACCTAGATAGTTTGTATGAGATTTGAGAAAAAATATGATATAAACAGTATATAAAGTCTATATTTAATAAACGACAGTAACAGCATGGTTATTTAAATAGGTGGTTTAAAAACTATAATATTAAGGAGAATGTATATTAATGTGCAATGTTTTATTAATGTTATTGAAATGATCGTTCAGATACCCTGTTTTATAGTAATTTTTATACAAAAATTAATCTTGCAAGCTGAATTATTTTTTTAAATTTATAATTTTACATTATACAACTAAAAATAATGTTAAATATATAATTTGTTAAAGTTTCATAAGGAAACAAATAACTTGGAATATTTTGAATAAATTTCTTTGTTTACGTTTTATATTAATTATATAAAAAAAAACCATTATTGCTGATAACAATCACTCGTTTTAACTGAAAACAAAATTTGTAAAATGTAAAAATCTCCATAACAAAATTAGAAAGAAATTTAAAATGGATCTGAAAATGAAATGCACAATCAACTGTCAGGAAACTAATTCCGATGTTTCGGAATTCGGTTCAATTCGTTTTTCCAAAGATTCTGAAAACTGGACTATTTTTAAAAAATTCCGAAAAATTCTTTTGGGATCAAATGAAATTATTTTGAATAAGTTGTTTCAGACTTGTTATAAGTGGATGATACATTATTTAAAATTAAATTATTTGATAATTTATTTACTAATTTAATTATTAAATTATTTTTAATACATTTTCTGTAGCACGCTTTCTGAAAAAATATATTTAAAATCCTATTAATTTTTACAGAGATTGTCCTTTTGTTTTCCAATAAAATTTCTTTAAAAAAATTTGTTTTATCAGTAAATTAAAAAAAAAAATAAATAAATAAAAATTCCTATTCTGAAAATATTCTATAACTCTCTCGCTTCAGAATACAAAAAGAAACACAATATAAAACTCTATCGACTATCTATCAACTCTACTCAACTGTATCACAATAAAAACAATATCTCTAAAAGGGGAGAATATGAGTAAGGTTTTATTCTACAGTTTTGTTAGTCAAATATTATTGATAATATTTTCTTCTTCATTGGCACAACATGGTGGGCCTAGGCCCATCTACCTACTGGCAGATTTTGAGACATGAGATGTTTTTCTTTTTAGAGGATGGGGTTGTCAGCCATAATCCTAACTTTCTACAGTCATATTAAAGCAGGACCTACTGTTTAAAGTGGAACCACCAGTAAAGTAGTTTCCGAACCACTACAAACATTCATGGCACCGCCAGGACGCGAACCCGAAGCCCGTGGCTCCGAGCTCTAGTCACTCGACCAGCAGGCCCCATAGAGAACATTCCGGAAAAATATTCCGGGAGAAATTAACTTTTTCTGTCCATTAAAAAAAAAATAAATAAATATTATTTCTAAAAAAAAATTTTGCCATTTAAACCACTAAAAATTTATCACAAATTAATAAAAACTAAATACGATGTAGAAAGTTTAAAATACTGACCTAAAAGATTCTGAAGATACATCTTTTGCGCTGTTGCGAAGAAGCAGGGTTGGTTTCCAACTTGACTTGACTTGATTTGGTGCTTTGAGATGTCCGCCGACACTTCTTTATCACAATTTATTTAAATGTTTTTTCTTTCTTTCTTCCTTTTTCATAACGATCAAAACATTTTTGCAGAAGTCCAAATGAAACACCGATTAGAAAACCACTCAAAAATCGAAATTCCAGAAATCACCGCCTAAGACGACCACAAAATTACCCCTCACATGCAATAAATGTTGCTTGCACTCTCTAGCAACCAAAATAATAACAATAAAAGGAGTAAAGTTGAACACGAGAGAAATAGACAAAAACTTCAGATCAATTCGATCACAACATTTTAACACTTAAACGATGATTAGAACACATGAAGCACTACTGGTACTTGAAACAAAAGTGAAAAGTAAGTAATAACCCCAGAAAAAATATGTGAGCTTACAGGATTACTAGACTAGCCATAGCTAGCGAGTCAGGCCAAATCTATGGAGTTTTTGCATTGCTAGGGATATGCTTTTGTGCGAAATCTGGAACTAAGAATATCTTTTTTGACGATAAGAAAAAGTCTCTTCAAATCACGGAATTTCTGAGCATATTTGCCACTCATCCATTGTTCCGTTGCGTTTAGCTGTGTTTTCTTTCTCCCGAAATATGAGATCTTCCGGTAATATCCAATGAAATATTGTATCTGCTGCTGATTTCGCGATGGAATCGGCTAGTTCATTTTCCGTAACACCGGCATGTCCTGGGAACCAGATGAATTCAGTTGCAAAGGTCTTGCAGTTTATTGCCAAGAAACTGGATGATACGATTGTAATCCGCATTGCATTGTTTGCAACACTAATTGTATTTAATTTTCTGCTGCTTTCCTTTAAAAAGTATTAAATATTGATGAATAATTTGTTACAACACTAATTGCATTGCATTGCATTGTTTGCAACACTAATTGCATTTAATTTTCTGCTGCTTTCCTTTAAAGTATTAAATATTGATGAATAATTTGTTACAACACTAATTGCATTGCATTGCATTGTTTGCAACACTAATTGTATTTAATTTTCTGCTGCTTTCCTTTAAACCTTAAAGTATTAAATATTGATGAATAATTTGTTACAACACTAATTGCATTGCATTGCATTGTTTGCAACACTAATTGCATTTAATTTTCTGCTGCTTTCCTTTAAAGTATTAAATATTGATGAATAATTTGTTACAACACTAATTGCATTGCATTGCATTGTTTGCAACACTAATTGTATTTAATTTTCTGCTGCTTTCCTTTAAACCTTAAAGTATTAAATATTGATGAATAATTTGTTACAACACTAATTGCATTGCATTGCATTGTTTGCAACACTAATTGTATTTAATTTTCTGTGCTTTAAACATTGTATTGATGATTTTGTTATTTTCTGCTTGCATTGCTTTCCTTTAAACCTTTTAAAGTATTAAATATTGATGAATAATTTGTTACAACACTAATTGCATTGCATTGCATTGTTTGCAACACTAATTGTATTTAATTTTCTGCTGCTTTCCTTTAAACCTTAAAGTATTAAATATTGATGAATAATTTGTTACAACACTAATTGCATTGCATTGCATTGTTTGCAACACTAATTGCATTTAATTTTCTGCTGCTTTCCTTTAAAGTATTAAATATTGATGAATAATTTGTTACAACACTAATTGCATTGCATTGCATTGTTTGCAACACTAATTGTATTTAATTTTCTGCTGCTTTCCTTTAAACCTTAAAGTATTAAATATTGATGAATAATTTGTTACAACACTAATTGCATTGCATTGCATTGTTTGCAACACTAATTGTATTTAATTTTCTGCTGCTTTCCTTTAAACCTTAAAGTATTAAATATTGATGAATAATTTGTTACAACACTAATTGCATTGCATTGCATTGTTTGCAACACTAATTGTATTTAATTTTCTGCTGCTTTCCTTTAAACCTTAAAGTATTAAATATTGATGAATAATTTGTTACAACACTAATTGCATTGCATTGCATTGTTTGCAACACTAATTGTATTTAATTTTCTGCTGCTTTCCTTTAAACCTTAAAGTAAAATATTGATGAATAATTTGTTACAACACTAATTGCATTGCATTGCATTGTTTGCAACACTAATTGTATTTAATTTTCTGCTGCTTTCCTTTAAACCTTAAAGTATTAAATATTGATGAATAATTTGTTACAACACTAATTGCATTGCATTGCATTGTTTGCAACACTAATTGCATTTAATTTTCTGCTGCTTTCCTTTAAAGTATTAAATATTGATGAATAATTTGTTACAACACTAATTGCATTGCATTGCATTGTTTGCAACACTAATTGCATTTAATTTTCTGCTGCTTTCCTTTAAACCTTAAAGTATTAAATATTGATGAATAATTTGTTACAACACTAATTGCATTGCATTGCATTGTTTGCAACACTAATTGTATTTAATTTTCTGCTGCTTTCCTTTAAACCTTAAAGTATTAAATATTGATGAATAATTTGTTACAACACTAATTGCATTGCATTGCATTGTTTGCAACACTAATTGCATTTAATTTTCTGCTGCTTTCCTTTAAACCTAAAGTTAAATATTGATGAATAATTTGTTACAACACTAATTGCATTGCATTGCATTGTTTGCAACACTAATTGTATTTAATTTTCTGCTGCTTTCCTTTAAACCTTAAAGTATTAAATATTGATGAATAATTTGTTACAACACTAATTGCATTGCATTGCATTGTTTGCAACACTAATTGTATTTAATTTTCTGCTGCTTTCCTTTAAACCTTAAAGTATTAAATATTGATGAATAATTTGTTACAACACTAATTGCATTGCATTGCATTGTTTGCAACACTAATTGTATTTAATTTTCTGCTGCTTTCCTTTAAACCTTAAAGTATTAAATATTGATGAATAATTTGTTACAACACTAATTGCATTGCATTGCATTGTTTGCAACACTAATTGTATTTAATTTTCTGCTGCTTTCCTTTAAACCTTAAAGTATTAAATATTGATGAATAATTTGTTACAACACTAATTGCATTGCATTGCATTGTTTGCAACACTAATTGTATTTAATTTTCTGCTGCTTTCCTTTAAAGTAAAGTATTAAATATTGATGAATAATTTGTTACAACACTAATTGCATTGCATTGCATTGTTTGCAACACTAATTGTATTTAATTTTCTACTGCTTTCCTTTAAACCTTAAAGTATTAAATATTGATGAATAATTTGTTACAACACTAATTGCATTGCATTGCATTGTTTGCAACACTAATTGCATTTAATTTTCTGCTGCTTTCCTTTAAAGTATTAAATATTGATGAATAATTTGTTACAACACTAATTGCATTGCATTGCATTGTTTGCAACACTAATTGTATTTAATTTTCTGCTGCTTTCCTTTAAACCTTAAAGTATTAAATATTGATGAATAATTTGTTACAACACTAATTGCATTGCATTGCATTGTTTGCAACACTAATTGTATTTAATTTTCTGCTGCTTTCCTTTAAACCTTAAAGTATTAAATATTGATGAATAATTTGTTACAACACTAATTGCATTGCATTGCATTGTTTGCAACACTAATTGTATTTAATTTTCTGCTGCTTTCCTTTAAACCTTAAAGTATTAAATATTGATGAATAATTTGTTACAACACTAATTGCATTGCATTGCATTGTTTGCAACACTAATTGCATTTAATTTTCTGCTGCTTTCCTTTAAAAAGTATTAAATATTGATGAATAATTTGTTACAACACTAATTGCATTGCATTGCATTGTTTGCAACACTAATTGTATTTAATTTTCTACTGCTTTCCTTTAAACCTTAAAGTATTAAATATTGATGAATAATTTGTTACAACACTAATTGCATTGCATTGCATTGTTTGCAACACTAATTGTATTTAATTTTCTGCTGCTTTCCTTTAAACCTTAAAGTATTAAATATTGATGAATAATTTGTTACAACACTAATTGCATTGCATTGCATTGTTTGCAACACTAATTGTATTTAATTTTCTGCTGCTTTCCTTTAAACCTTAAAGTATTAAATATTGATGAATAATTTGTTACAACACTAATTTGCATTGCATTGCATTGTTTGCAACACTAATTGTATTTAATTTTCTGCTGCTTTCCTTTAAACCTTAAAGTATTAAATATTGATGAATAATTTGTTACAACACTAATTGCATTGCATTGCATTGTTTGCAACACTAATTGTATTTAATTTTCTGCTGCTTTCCTTTAAACCTTAAAGTATTAAATATTGATGAATAATTTGTTACAACACTAATTGCATTGCATTGCATTGTTTGCAACACTAATTGTATTTAATTTTCTGCTGCTTTCCTTTAAACCTTAAAGTATTAAATATTGATGAATAATTTGTTACAACACTAATTGCATTGCATTGCATTGTTTGCAACACTAATTGTATTTAATTTTCTGCTGCTTTCCTTTAAACCTTAAAGTATTAAATATTGATGAATAATTTGTTACAACACTAATTGCATTGCATTGCATTGTTTGCAACACTAATTGTATTTAATTTTCTGCTGCTTTCCTTTAAACCTTAAAGTATTAAATATTGATGAATAATTTGTTACAACACTAATTGCATTGCATTGCATTGTTTGCAACACTAATTGTATTTAATTTTCTGCTGCTTTCCTTTAAACCTTAAAGTATTAAATATTGATGAATAATTTGTTACAACACTAATTGCATTGCATTGCATTGTTTGCAACACTAATTGTATTTAATTTTCTGCTGCTTTCCTTTAAACCTTAAAGTATTAAATATTGATGAATAATTTGTTACAACACTAATTGCATTGCATTGCATTGTTTGCAACACTAATTGTATTTAATTTTCTGCTGCTTTCCTTTAAACCTTAAAGTATTAAATATTGATGAATAATTTGTTACAACACTAATTGCATTGCATTGCATTGTTTGCAACACTAATTGTATTTAATTTTCTGCTGCTTTCCTTTAAACCTTAAAGTATTAAATATTGATGAATAATTTGTTACAACACTAATTGCATTGCATTGCATTGTTTGCAACACTAATTGCATTTAATTTTCTGCTGCTTTCCTTTAAAAAAGTATTAAATATTGATGAATAATTTGTTACAACACTAATTGCATTGCATTGCATTGTTTGCAACACTAATTGTATTTAATTTTCTACTGCTTTCCTTTAAACCTTAAAGTATTAAATATTGATGAATAATTTGTTACAACACTAATTGCATTGCATTGCATTGTTTGCAACACTAATTGTATTTAATTTTCTGCTGCTTTCCTTTAAACCTTAAAGTATTAAATATTGATGAATAATTTGTTACAACACTAATTGCATTGCATTGCATTGTTTGCAACACTAATTGTATTTAATTTTCTGCTGCTTTCCTTTAAACCTTAAAGTATTAAATATTGATGAATAATTTGTTACAACACTAATTGCATTGCATTGCATTGTTTGCAACACTAATTGTATTTAATTTTCTGCTGCTTTCCTTTAAACCTTAAAGTATTAAATATTGATGAATAATTTGTTACAACACTAATTGCATTGCATTGCATTGTTTGCAACACTAATTGTATTTAATTTTCTGCTGCTTTCCTTTAAACCTTAAAGTATTAAATATTGATGAATAATTTGTTACAACACTAATTGCATTGCATTGCATTGTTTGCAACACTAATTGTATTTAATTTTCTGCTGCTTTCCTTTAAACCTTAAAGTATTAAATATTGATGAATAATTTGTTACAACACTAATTGCATTGCATTGCATTGTTTGCAACACTAATTGTATTTAATTTTCTGCTGCTTTCCTTTAAACCTTAAAGTATTAAATATTGATGAATAATTTGTTACAACACTAATTGCATTGCATTGCATTGTTTGCAACACTAATTGTATTTAATTTTCTGCTGCTTTCCTTTAAACCTTAAAGTATTAAATATTGATGAATAATTTGTTACAACACTAATTGCATTGCATTGCATTGTTTGCAACACTAATTGTATTTAATTTTCTGCTGCTTTCTTTTTCCTTTAAAGTATTAAATATTGATGAATAATTTGTTACAACACTAATTGCATTGCATTGCATTGTTTGCAAACTAATTGTATTTAATTTTCTGCTGCTTTCCTTTTAAACCTTAAAGTATTAAATATTGATGAATAATTTGTTACAACACTATTTGCATTGCATTGCATTGTTTGCAACACTAATTGTATTTAATTTTCTGCTGCTTTCCTTTAAACCTTAAAGTATTAAATATTGATGAATAATTTGTTACAACACTAATTGCATTGCATTGCATTGTTTGCAACACTAATTGTATTTAATTTTCTGCTGCTTTCCTTTAAACCTTAAAGTATTAAATATTGATGAATAATTTGTTACAACACTAATTGCATTGCATTGCATTGTTTGCAACACTAATTGTATTTAATTTTCTGCTGCTTTCCTTTAAACCTTAAAGTATTAAATATTGATGAATAATTTGTTACAACACTAATTGCATTGCATTGCATTGTTTGCAACACTAATTGCATTTAATTTTCTGCTGCTTTCCTTTAAAGTATTAAATATTGATGAATAATTTGTTACAACACTAATTGCATTGCATTGCATTGTTTGCAACACTAATTGTATTTAATTTTCTGCTGCTTTCCTTTAAACCTTAAAGTATTAAATATTGATGAATAATTTGTTACAACACTAATTGCATTGCATTGCATTGTTTGCAACACTAATTGTATTTAATTTTCTGCTGCTTTCCTTTAAACCTTAAAGTATTAAATATTGATGAATAATTTGTTACAACACTAATTGCATTGCATTGCATTGTTTGCAACACTAATTGTATTTAATTTTCTGCTGCTTTCCTTTAAACCTTAAAGTATTAAATATTGATGAATAATTTGTTACAACACTAATTGCATTGCATTGCATTGTTTGCAACACTAATTGTATTTAATTTTCTGCTGCTTTCCTTTAAAACTTAAAGTATTAAATATTGATGAATAATTTGTTACAACACTAATTGCATTGCATTGCATTGTTTGCAACACTAATTGTATTTAATTTTCTGCTGCTTTCCTTTAAACCTTAAAGTATTAAATATTGATGAATAATTTGTTACAACACTAATTGCATTGCATTGCATTGTTTGCAACACTAATTGCATTTAATTTTCTGCTGCTTTCCTTTAAACCTTAAAGCATTTTGTTACAACACTAATTGCATTGCATTGCATTGTTTGCAACACTAATTGTATTTAATTTTCTGCTGCTTTCCTTTAAACCTTAAAGTATTAAATATTGATGAATAATTTGTTACAACACTAATTGCATTGCATTGCATTGTTTGCAACACTAATTGTATTTAATTTTCTGCTGCTTTCCTTTAAACCTTAAAGTATTAAATATTGATGAATAATTTGTTACAACACTAATTGCATTGCATTGCATTGTTTGCAACACTGCTTTTCCTTTTAAACTGCTAAAGTATTAAATATTGATGAATAATTTGTTACAACACTAATTGCATTGCATTGCATTGTTTGCAACACTAATTGTATTTAATTTTCTGCTGCTTTCCTTTAAACCTTAAAGTATTAAATATTGATGAATAATTTGTTACAACACTAATTGCATTGCATTGCATTGTTTGCAACACTAATTGTATTTAATTTTCTGCTGCTTTTAAAGTATTAAATATTGATGAATAATTTGTTACAACACTAATTGCATTGCATTGCATTACCTTAAAGTATTAAATATTGATGAATAATTTGTTACAACACTAATTGCATTGCATTGCATTGTTTGCAACACTAATTGTATTTAATTTTCTGCTGCTTTCCTTTAAACCTTAAAGTATTAAATATTGATGAATAATTTGTTACAACACTAATTGCATTGCATTGCATTGTTTGCAACACTAATTGTATTTAATTTTCTGCTGCTTTCCTTTAAACCTTAAAGTATTAAATATTGATGAATAATTTGTTACAACACTAATTGCATTGCATTGCATTGTTTGCAACACTAATTGTATTTAATTTTCTGCTGCTTTCCTTTAAACCTTAAAGTATTAAATATTGATGAATAATTTGTTACAACACTAATTGCATTGCATTGCATTGTTTGCAACACTAATTGTATTTAATTTTCTGCTGCTTTCCTTTAAACCTTAAAGTATTAAATATTGATGAATAATTTGTTACAACACTAATTGCATTGCATTGCATTGTTTGCAACACTAATTGTATTTAATTTTCTGCTGCTTTCCTTTAAACCTTAAAGTATTAAATATTGATGAATAATTTGTTACAACACTAATTGCATTGCATTGCATTGTTTTTAACACTAATTGTATTTAATTTTCTACTTGCTTTCCTTTTTAAACCTTAAAGTATTAAATATTGATGAATAATTTGTTACAACACTAATTGCATTGCATTGCATTGTTTGCAACACTAATTGTATTTAATTTTCTGCTGCTTTCCTTTAAACCTTAAAGTATTAAATATTGATGAATAATTTGTTACAACACTAATTGCATTGCATTGCATTGTTTGCAACACTAATTGTATTTAATTTTCTGCTGCTTTCCTTTAAAGTATTAAATATTGATGAATAATTTGTTAAACCTAATTATTTGCATTGCATTGTTTGCAAATATTGATGAATAATTTGTTAATTTGTTACATTTAAACCTTAAAGTATTAAATATTGATGAATAATTTGTTAGGGATAACAATTCTTTGAATAATTAATGCGTAACTATTTCTCATCTGGATATATCCATTTCACATTATTTGCCACTATGGTAGATACGTAAAAAATGTAGTATTACCGCATTAAAGCGCATGGCACGCTATATCCACGTTGTATTTCATTTGCAGCAAACAACCCATTCAGTTTTTCGAATACTCCTTCTCACTTCCAATTCAAATATTTTATGGATTGCGGATTTTCCTTACTCTTTTCCAGTATAGACATGGTTTCTTTTTCGGTTATTCAAAATTCAATATTAAATACTCCTTCGTCAAAATAATTTTTAATTTAATAGTATATTAAATTAAAACTTGTATTTAATTTTTATGCATAATTGTTTTCCTGATGAATATAAATATAATGTATGACATATACCTTTCTTGCTTAATTTAACACTATTCCTGTAAGTCACAGTATATCTACAATTGATGATCCTTGGTGTTAAAATTATAAAGTATTTCGGTCTCAAGCTCTTTTAATTACTTTATTTATTCTAATTATTACTTAACAGCAAATAATAAAATTCAAAATAAAAATAGATTCTCACATGTTTTACACAGTTGGGAGAAGGCTTGAATATGCTAATTCTGTCATTGTCAATATTGTAAATCAAATCAATCTTAATTAAAAATTGTGATTACCAACCAATGTTTATCAAGAATTTTAGTTCTATTGTCTTTTTTCATGATATGAATTAAATACAGAAGATAATTGTTTTACTTGAATAACGAGTAATGATAGAGCAGATGATTTAGCTAAGAAAACAACCAAAATTGGAAATCAACGCTACGATGGTAAGTTCCATTTCACAATGAAAAGCTAAATGTAAACTAATTAAAATAATGTCTTCAATTCTGAATATCTCCCAACTTCTAATAAATTTTGGTTAAGTAAATTTTTAACAACAATTTATCTCAGATTTAAATGCAAAAATTTCTCAATCAAATTTTTCTAAGTACACTTCCTAACTAAGCATGCAAATTTGAAATGTTATTTTCACCGAACTTCGCTTACGAATTTCAGTACATATGAAGATTTTAATAAGAATGTTTTATAAACATTCTCATTAAAATCCTAGTAGTTATATATTATTGCTATAGTATTTTGTATGATTGTGGAAGAAAATTATCACAATTTTCTCAATTAAATTCTTATTTTTTCTCTTGGATCAATTATTTGTACTATTGAATAAAAATTAAATTTCAAATTCTTATTTACAATTGAATATAAATGTTATAGTTATTTCTCTTAATTAATAGCATGATTGGAGAATAAATTGTGAATTGGAGAATAATTTCAATATATATATATATATATATATATATACGTATATTTCACAAAGATCTTTAGCGACAATCATACAAGGCAACCGACATATGATTTCTCCTAACCAATGCACTGATTTTGATGTACAACTTGCTTCATGCTACAATTTCTTTGAATACCACTGTAAGATATAAAATTTATTCATAAAAGGGTCCAGATGGTAATCATTGGCAAGTGTGCCATTGCAAGCGATGTTAATAAGTTCCCATTAATGACAAATCTTCAAGAACTTCGCCTCTATTCAAGTTCCATTCTCATTTGCTTTATGTACCTCGAGTCCTTTCATCTACTTAGTAAGATAAATGTTTTAAGATTTACTTAGTAAAATAAAAGGAAACCTTGACAAACTGAGACACTAATTTGTAATAATTAATAAAATTTTTTAAATTAACAGATTAATAAAATTTGTAGAATTAATAATGAATACAATTTTCTAAATACCTCACCTGTTATCTAAGCCTATTTATTAAACTATGGCTGTGGCCATAATATATACATCTACTACCAAATAGATGTGGCCTCCTTATACTGCTTCCTACGGCTATTTAAATTGTCGTTAGCGTAGCAATATAACATAATTTCTTACGTTCTTTTAATCCTCTATCTTAAACATTCATTACGAGAGAAAAAAATGGGACAAAGCATTGTACATCCACCTTTTATTGAATTAACGCCCCTTTCTTTGTAGTTTATTCCAAAACACCGACAAAAGGATGACATACACTCCCCCTCCCCCTACCTGTCTTTTCTGCCGTACAATCGTGCGATGAAAGAGAATTACGGATTGTCATTCACGAGAGCTGTCGGATTTGAAATGTCCACAAACTACTGCTGGGACAAAAGACTCCCTCTGGTTCTATATATATAGTACTTAGTTCATATTTTTCATTGTAATTTCACGTATAAAACTTTTCCGGGGTGGTACAGTTGTCTCCTACTTTTAATAATTTGCCGCCCCAATCTGTTTTTCCATTTGAGCGATAACGCAGGGAACTAAAAAGGTGACGACATGTTATAGTTTGGAGGTAGTTTTTTTTCAAAAGAACAAGGGCGGGGAGTGCAGAAAGGGACTTTAACTGCAGTGGATGGTGATCCGATTTCGATGAGAGTTTTCTCCCGCTGAGTGGATTTAACAGCTCAACATCTGATGTGCAATGTATGGCAACAACAGACAGCGAGAGTTTTTTTTTTTTTTCTGGTTTCGGCAAGTTCACGTCATCCTTTTCTAATATACACTTAAGAGCCAAAACATTATGATCACCCCTACATTTTGCAATGAACTCGCCTGGATGACGTGGAAGGCACGTGATCTGGTGGAAGTGGTATTTAACTGCTGCTGGAGAGTCTGAAGAATCATTCTTTCACTTACTTCTGTGTGTGTTGCGCGCCAAAGGTGGGCCAACTCGTTATTGACAGGTGGTCATAATGTTTTGGCTCTTGAGTGTATATAAATAACATTTTCATATGTTTGTTTTTGTTGTAGTTCGTTTTCCTTCAAATGAGACCTCTTGTTGTCCCCCTCCCATTTCATTGTAGCCTAAATAAGTTAAAGGTTTGGACATCACAGATCTAAATACTGCTCATAAGTGAAGCATGAATTTGTATTAAAATATGAAAAAATCATTTAATTACTGTTAGTGGACTTTCAGTAACTGTTCAAGTCAGACCAAGCTGTTTTTCTTGAATAATAACATAGATAAAAAAAAAAAGTGTCGAAATATACCACAATTTGAGTATTTCTTTCTGTATTTGTATTAGGTTTATAAGTAATTGAAAATCACGTGTGTGACAATATGACTTTTTCGGATATTGCAAGTTTCGTTTAGTTACTAAAATAATCTGAAAAGCTGCATGTCAGTAGTACATACAAAACATACAAAAAAATTAAAGATTTAAAATTAATATTTTTTATCTAGTTGAAATTAAAATAATAACTGAGAAATATTATGAATTATAAAATTAATTCAAGATAATGGAGGAATTTAAATATAAAAGTAACGTGTTTGCACAAAATTTCATTGCATTTTCTACTTGCGAAGTTGAGAACTCTTTTAAATCTTTTTTTTTTTTTATGCATATCTAAACGACGGCTAATTTATATATTATATTTTAGTGCAGTATTTGATTTAAATATTTTTTCAATCTAAATTCACTTATTTTTGGCCTCATAATCACTTTCTTTTAAAATATTTATTGATTTTAGGAAACCAGAGTATTTACGAAGTTTTTATTTGCACTGCTTAAAATAATATCGAATTTATATATTAATTGACATTTTTTAGTTACTCATCTTATTTTCTTTTTCAAGATTCATTTTTGAACAATTTAAACTCTAATTTCGTAATAGTAGTTAATATTGGCGATAGTAAATGTAGTTCTATCTTCTTCTTTTGGAGAGCTAATTTGATTCACTTAACGCCTACTAATGTAATTATATTTTTTATGTCTTCAACTTTAAATATATATACTTATATTAATATTTCAATCTCTGTAACTTTATTTAGTTTAATGCCTACATTCAATAAAATGAAAAAAAAATACTCTTAAAACTCATTCCCAAAATTTAATTACATCGTCCCTTTACCTACTTGAAAATTTGTCTATTCATAACTATCACACTTTGAATGATGTTTACAAAATCTGTTTCTTCACCATCCAGTTCTAATAATCTTCAATTTTTCCATTCCGAATAAATATATATAAAAATATGAATCAATGAAGCAAGAAAAGAAGTGCGTATTTCTTTGAAAATTTTTAAAAAAGAAATATGCGTAGGGAAATCTATTCCATTGACGATTCGCACAGTTAAATAGTGGAGCTACTTTCATGTCGTATTCCGTATATTTTTAAACTATATTTCAGGTTGACAACAAGACGAGATACCGGGAGTGAAATAATTAGATTTCTTTTCATTCGGGCATCCATAGACAGTTTCAGGGAGGGGGAAATCTTAGACTGAAAAACTTCTTTTGATTTCTGCTCTTCAGTTGTTGGCGCTCTCATGTTTACTTAAATAGATCATTCCAGTGCACATCAAGATAAAAACATGCAAATAAAAGATGAAATGAAAAAAGATTTTTGAATATTTTTAAAAACTCATTTCCAAAATTGAATTATATCATCCGTCTTCCTGCTTGAAATTTTGTCTATTCATAACTATCGCACTTTAAATAATGTTTACAAAATCTGTTTCTTCACCATCCAGTTCTAATAATCTTCAATTTTTCCACTCTGAATAAATATATATAGAAGTATGAATCCATGGAGCAAGAAAAAAAAGCGTGTATTTCTTTTGAAAATATTTTTTAAAAATGTGCATAAGAAAATCTATCCCAGTACAGTTAAACAGTGGTGCTATTTTTATGTTATATTCTGTATATTTCAGAATTGACAACAAGGCGAGATACCAGGAGTGAAATAATTAGATTTCTGTTCATTCGAGTATCCATGAACAGTTTGAGGGGGAGGACTGCTTTCTTTGATCTCAGCTCTTCAGTTGTTGTGCTCTCATGTTTACTTTACAAATAAATCATTCCTGTGCACCTCCAGATTTCAGATTAAAAGTATACAAATAAAAAAAGAAGTGAGAAAAACAAGACTGAATACATTCATATGCATGACAGCATCTTTGAAATCGATTTTCGAAAAAGGAAAATGATTCACAAAAGCAAAAATATAGAAGAAATGAATATATTTTGCTGAAGAAAATGTTCCATACACGCAAAAATTATTCTTGAATAATATTGAATTACGCATTAAGAAAATATTTTAAACTTATTTTCAAATAGGATTTTTCGAAAAGGGAATAGAATTACTTGTTATTTATTTATTTTGCATTTCAAACTCTGAGACGTTTTCTTCTGCATGGGATCGATTCGATCGCATTTTAAAGCTAATTTCTTATCAGCCTATTATAATCTTTTAACAAAATATAAATAAATAAAATTACTACTTTTATTTTTTCTAATGCAGTTTTATAGGAAACAAGAACATTTTCACATACAAATAGCAATTTTAAAACAATTTAATTAATAAATTTTTATTCTGTTTTTGAAGTACAATTTTCACCCGGGACCTACAGTTTAACGTGAATTCAAAACTTAGCAAGAGAAAATATTTTGGCAGACAATTTTTCATTATTATTTGAACTAACTTTCGGTTTTATATTTAATTTTCTTTTACTTAATTTGTTTATATTGCTATTTAAACGACAAAAAAAAAAAAAAAAAAAAATCTTCTGATCTTAACGTTAAGATGAGAGAAATCAAATCTTGAATACTCTTTGGTTTGTTGTTGTTTCTTATTCCACTTGGCAGACAGCAACATCTAGATCAAGCCCACGAGCCCGTGTGGACTCAAGCAAGAAAGGAGGCAAGGAAGAGGCAGCTTCTGTTGTGATGGAGCACCCGTAGGTAAATTATTAGGTAGGTATTATTTTCACAGATTAATTATTAAATTTAAAATTTAACGTATAAAATTTCAGAACTATATATAATATATATATATATATAGAACTATATACCTATATACACTCAAGAGCCAAAACATTATGACCACCCATACATTTTTCAATGAACTCTCCTGGATGACGTGGAAGGTACGTGATCAGGTGGAAGTGGTATTTAACTGGTATTAATCCATGCCTAGGCAGGTTGAAGCTGTGTTGGGGGCCAAAGGTGGGCCAACTCGTTATTGACAGGTGGTCATAATGTTTTGGCTCTTGAGTGTATATATATATTAGCTTAAATTTATCTTGGATCATCTCCTCTCGATCGGAAATCAGTAAATGGGAAGTTACTGTGAACTCTATTGAAAAAAAAAGTGCTCAATTTAAATATCAGCCGGCAATTGAATATATAAACACCTTCCTTCCAGGTAATTGAGTTGATGTGCCTCAACGACTCGAATGGACCTCAACTTCAAGACCCAGCCGGGGACATTAAGGGATGGGGTATAAAGAAAAAGACATACTAGGTATTGGGGACATTAAAGAGAGGAACTACACTTTTGTTAAACATTCTAGACCACCAGGGAAAGCTGGCAACCTAGGGAAAGGGAAATTTTCCTGTAAGATTTAGGGAGTTCTTCGATTTTTTTACCTCCAACTTTTGAAGTGACCCGAGTTCCTTTTTTTTTTTCCCTTACATTAATATGATCTTTCAGTTATTTTATTTTTATTTAGTTTTCTACTTAATTTTCAAAAGTTTTAAATTATAATGTTTAAGTGGGATTTTGTTTTATAAATTAATTGAAATTTGATTGAACTATACCGAATTTAAGTTAGACTTAGTATCTGCTTCACGCATAAGTCTATTCAGCCTTAAATTACTCGTTTGTAAATTGATTACTATCTAAAAAAATTCTACTAGAGGTAATATTTAGTAAGTAAAATTGATTGCTGCTAATTGTGAAGGTGTTGGGGATTCATGGTACTGAAAGCAGATAAAGGTTTCTTTACATTCGTTATAGCCTACTATTTTTTTCTTATCACACTTTTATATATGTATATATATATATATATATAATTTACATTTTTTAGGACAACTGTTTTGTTATGTTCTTGCTAGCTATATTGAATGTTTCCATTTAGCGATTATAAATCTGCAATGTTGGGATAATCTTTATTATGATATCAATATGGTTTTAGAAACAAAGGCAAACTAACTTAAATACATTTTTTAAAAAAGAATTCTTTATTAGAGAATGTAATGTTTCATAACCTTATAAAAGTAATATGAATTTAAAGTTTCATAATCTTAATTATAGCATTAATACTAACTTTTCGAATTATCCTATGGAATACTCTACAGAATTTTGCAGCTTTGTATTATATGGATACATTTATTCACTAAATATTAAGGTTGATTAATCATTGCGAAAAATAAAACAATAAGCGAATAAAATAATTAAACACATATTTTGATACATTATAAATTGTACAATAATCGAAAAAAAAAGGAAAAAATATTAATGCAAAACATACATAAACCATGAACTCATACATGCTATGGCCGGATATGGGTGTATTCGCTTTGAAGACATAATGGCTAATTAATTAAATTCAGCATAATATACAACTTTGGAACTTTCACGAAAATAAAATTTTTGGTTTCGGAAATTGATAAACATAAGGGAAATATGACTATTGAAATGTTAGAATTGAAAGGAGACATTGAACACAAACTTATCATTTATTTTCTACAACTCAAAAGCAAACTACTAACTAACAATGAAATCACTTCAACGCGAAGTCTTAACTGCAACCAACAACGCCATGACTAATCAACTACTTCTAATTTTTAAAAACATTGGAGAACTCTACTGTTGCCACACATCTCCAGTAAAATTAATTTAAACATTTTTCTTTTTCTCTCCTCTGTGTAGCTCGTGCGAATTCATGGTGGATCCAGTATATTTAAACATTTATTTTTTTCTTCATGTGCTGTCCGCAATATAGTTCTCGTGGATAGTGGATTCTTACTACAATGGAATGGATTTATTATCTATTTCTCACTTATTTAGAATAATTAGAATGATATACTTGATGTGTGTGTATATATATATTATGTTATTAATATTTTATTAACATAAATGTGCTTCTTTTATAACTGCCTCATTGTATTGTGGACATGCTGTTTAAATATTTTTATAGGTATTATAACTAGTTGATGTTTTCTTTAAGGCTAAATGTGTTAGTACTTTGGTCTTTTAGAGAATATTTGCTGGTGAATTGGTTATCTTTGAGGCTTTTATGTTTTAAAATTATTTATTTCACATACCTGTGAAAAAAAAAAAATAATCAATGCATTACATTTTTATTCAAATATTTTGGTTGTAAGAAGAAATAATTTTATTTATTACGTCTATGCAGTAGAATTTATTAAAAAAAAAAGCATAAGCAATAAAATGTTGGAATTTTAAAAATCATTATTCTAGATAAATTATAAGATGTTTTGATTTCTTTTATTTTCACAGAGATATGAATCAGAATTGTATATAAAATAAAATTTTCATGAGAGTAAATTTCATATTACTTACATGCAAATACCATGAATAGTCTAATTTGTATATGATTGTAATGAGATGTAAGTGATGAATTAAAATATTTTATTAAATGTGTAGTCACTAATAAAACTATTTACCTCTCTCAAAATCATAAACACTGTTGTCATTATAAAAGTTTTAAGAATTAAAATAAAAATTATAATTACATTAAAAAATTGCCAGTATTTTTAAAATATAAGCATTTTCATTGTTATTAGTTATATATATTGCATCTATTTCTGATAGCTGTTTAGCAAATTTTGTCAGTAATTTTTAGAAAATAGATTATCAGATAGAACTAACATGAGATTATAATTTGATGCTCTTTGTTTGATTTTACTAGGGAGTTTTTTCTTGATTAAATTTATTTATATAATTTGCAATTCAAACCGTCAAAGAATAAACTTTCTGCTCAAATATTAAAAAACAACAACAAAAGAGATTGAGAGAGCAAAATTTGAATAAGAAAATTAATTCTGTTGAATCAACCACAAATTGTTGCCAATATTAAATCGTTTTTTAAAAAATTATTTTAATGCATAAACAGTTACATTAATAAAAACTAATGAATCACATTCGCTATAAATGATTCCATGATAGCAACGAGGCAAATGTATGCCTGGAATCATAGAAAAAATATTTAATAAAAATATATGAAACATCAATCGAACAATCACCAATTCAACAAAACTGCAACAAACTACAGCCGTAATGAAACATCAATATATGATACAAATTCCAATCATATACTGCTATCATTTCAACACTGAAATGATAGAATGGGAATTTGAAACATAGATAGTTTATGGTCTTTTATTTTTTTTATTTATTTTTTTATCTTTAATCAACTGTAAAATATCACTGGATTGTTTGAAGTTTTTTTTAACCTTAGTGCTCTTTTTGTTCATTTTTAAATTATGTGTAATTATAAAAAGAAGACGTCAATATTTTTGCAACTACTATAAAAAAAATTCATTAACATTTTCATTTGATGAAAGCTTCTAAATCTTCTCAAACACCTCTTAAATAAATATTTTTTATAACAAGTAAAATAAACTTTCATCACCCCATAAAGAAAATAATTAAAGATTTGTTTACAAAACCAACTAATAAAATCTTTAAAATATATGGCCAGATACCTGAAAGAAAGTAACCTCTTGAAACTCCTATACTTTTAAAGTTATCTGTAATAAGTTCCAATCTGTGTTTTTATCAATCTTTGATATTCTCAGCTTTGTTACAAAATTGATACCAGTTTATGTCATTCTATAAAAGATTCCTTGAATCTACAAAATAACCTCTCAAATAAAATAAAGTTTATTGAGATATTAGTCTCAATTATTTTCTTTGATTAAATTTTTGCAAAAAATAATGAGCTGCTTAAATATTTATGCTTGGAATTTCCTTTTAAACCTGCTCCTGATTTGTTAACTAAACTCCTTAACTTTGTTATATTTGTATCCTTAATACTAGCAACTTTAGAACCATGAGAGAAAGTTTGGGAAAACCAGGTTGAATGTTGTGGAAAAACAGTGAAATATATGGTAAAGAACAAAGAGTTATGAATCACATAAGAACAGAACAGAAGGAAATTAGAATTCACTGCTTCCCATATTTTCAAATCTTTTATAGTAGATTTCTTTGAACAAGCCTTATTTTTTTAAACATAATTATTACAAAAATTGTGCAAACCTTTTATTTATTTGGGTTGTTTTAACAAAAGACTTTTTGATATTTTGTTTTATATGTGTATCTCAGTACAAATTAATGAATTTTTGAAAAAAAACTTTACTGTATAATATTTCTATTTTTATTATTACTCTTTATAAAAGATATCTTATGGGCTGCTTTCTCACAGCTTCATTATCTTAATATTTCAATGCATATACACATTAATATTATTATGAATAATACACAATTCCTGAGGTCAAATATATAAAATAATAATATTTTTTTCATTTTTCTTTCTTTATGCCTCACAGTGGAAAGAATTAGAAAATGCTATCAATATTCATTTCCAGATATTGTATATTAAAAAAGAACATTAAGAATTTAAACGAAACAAGAAAAAAAACTAAATTGAAGTGCTAGATTTGACAAATGTCAGCAATATTAAAAATGAATGCGTCTCTCTAAAATAAAAACACAATGTTATCACAGAATGACTATGGAATGTATCAAAAGAAAGAAGCTTAACATAGAATACAAGAAGTTGCACAAAATTAAAAAGCAAATTCTTTATTTATAAAAGATATCTTGAGTTATACAATATTTTGATTGTAAATAGTAAGATTTGGGATACTTGTAAACTCATGAAAGATCTTACAATATAAAAATTCTTAAAAGAAATTTTCAATTTTTTTTAAAAATATTTAACTATATGCTTTCACACAATATTTATAATAATAATAATAAGAAAAAAAAAAAAAAAAATCCAAGATCACTGATATCCTTCTTTGCGGAAAACACCAAAACACCAGGGTGGTAGTGCGCCCTCGAACAACTTCGCTCCTCAATATACACACACAGCTGCAACTAATGAATTCACAATATCTTCTTTGAAATGTCCAGGATTGTAACAGGGTGTATGTCGCTCAGCACCAAGCAGAAGTTTTTTTTGTAATAATTGTATTGGGGGAGGCTTCAGGAAACCCCATGGGACTCCAAACCCATTCATAAAAAAGCTCACCTACATTTATTTACTCTCCCCTGACAACCTCTTGTGGTGTGTAAAACAAAGAATCATCCGACTTATTATCGATTAATCTCTTTTACTGTATGCTTAATTTTGTCCTGCTGTTCTTTTGTATGTGATCTTTGTTATGGAATAGATTTGTTTCCAATAAAAGTCATCACAGGCACACCCAAACAATATAAAAATTATTATTATAGAAAATTACGTAAATCCTAAATGTTCCTTAGTTAATCATAATTTATAGTTTAACCACAACATATATTTTTACTTCCTCATAGAGAACTGCTTTCTTACCTCTCAAATATATTTAATATACAAATCTGGGGCTTTTGTAACTTTTTAATTGTTATATAAATTTCGTAAAGGGATGTACTTCCTCTACAAACCAATTTATATTAAACATATTTTGAATATTATCTTATATTTCATTAATTTTTAAAAATTTTAAAATGCAGCTAAAAACATTATTGTGGACTTTCTTTTAAAATTCATCTCTTAAAGCTCTTCTTCATTTTAAGAGTGATATCTTTCTAGACTTTCTTCCCTTCCTACTCCGCAGGAAATTCAACCGAGATTTTTCTGCATTCATAAATAGCAATTAGATGTAATTCCCCCTTAAACGTGTTCGTGGTGGGCCAATATTTGTCAACAATTGAGGGAAGCAAGACCACCCATAAGATAATGGGGAAATCAATAATCCTCACCAAAAACGAATTGCTTGTTGGTTCGAAAACAGTAAAACGCAAAAAAGTTTCAGAGCGGAAATGGGGAAAACCCCACGAAAATGATGTGGGAAGAATACTGCTGTATTTTTCATACGTTGCACTCCAACATATACCAGTGGCATCTTCCAAAGTCCTTTGCAGTTA
>BPLR01001268.1:0-27833 GCA_021605095.1 Caerostris extrusa | reverse complement strand
GAAACACAAAGGAAAAGTTGTTTCTTAGCCCATTAATCCTCAATATGTGTACAGCATTTCTTTGTCATTGTCCTCCAGCCATGGAAAGAAAAAGTCTTTATCTCTCTTTTTACAACCATTTGTTTCTTTCTTTCTTTTATTTTTTTTGAGACCATTCTACCCTCTCTCTGTCTTTCCAATGCAGTCTGTAGAAAGGATGCACTTTCGCTCTTCGATTCCTTTCAGAAAGCCAGTAAGGAATGGCAAGAGAGAGAGAGAGAGACAGATATTTTGAAAGAATTTGTATAAAACTATGATAAATGGATATCGGTCCAAGAAGTCTCTGTCTCTGGAGATGAATGGAAGTTTGCTTTTTAAAATGCGCCCAATTTACGACAATGGGATTAATAGAGCGAGTTGGCGTGTTGTAAATTGAGCAAACAATGGCAAGATCTTAACGCTCAAGAGACCTCTGATTGTTTTTAGGTTTGCATTTTCCACTTGTTCATTAATACATTGTCGCCCAGCGCTCGAAGCGTTATTTGTTTCCGAAAAAGGCGTCCTTTAAACTATGTGGCGATTGTGTTAAGGAATTGTTTCTGGAGAGATTATGAATACAGAAGATGGTAACAGAGCGGAAATGTAAGCAATGGTTCCGAATCATTTGTTTAAGTAATTAAAATTGAAAGCAAATGGAAATTGCTGAGGAAACTATTTCAGAATTTGTTTTTTTCCTCAGTAATCAAATAAAGAGTTGTTTTAAAAGGATTTAATATGTAGTCTGATATATCTTTTCAAATGAAATGCCTGTGGTTAGTTTTTTTATAGTTTATATATAAAAATATAACACTGTAAAAATGTGGTTGCTGCTGAACCTTTTTAGTATAAAAACTTTATTATCTGTGCACTGACTTCATAACTTTGAAGTTTATTTTCTGTTTCTTTTTTCCACGTGTACTTAGCCTCTAAAATTGTCTTAGTAGGATAGTGTATTTTGTCATATCTAAATTGTATGTGGTTACATTGTAATTGGCTCTGACCTCTCGATGCCACAGGTTTCAGGTTCGCATCCCGGTGGTGAAAAGGATGTATGTAGTGGTTCCGTAGGTGTCGGTCTGTTATGATTGTAGACAGTTGAGCGTGCAGGTGCCAACCACCCCATCCGGTAAAGAAAGCATCTCATGCTTCGAAATCAACCAGTAGGCAGACAGACCCACAATAAGGCTGTTGCACCATTGAAGAAGCATGGGTATGCTAATAATTTTTTTTTTTTTTTGCATTTTTTTGCTTGAATAGATTTGATGTAATGAACTTTTAAGAAGGGATTTGATTCTAAAAGGTTTTTAGCTTATTATTCTGTTTGCTATTACAATATAAATTGTGTTTCATAACTCATTGAATAAGCACCTTTGCTCAACAAAAGATTGAAAATTTTGATGGGTAGATTACTTCAACGTATGAAAGATTATGACGGAAAGATGGCTTCTTACGATGAAGTAAATGACAATGCTATTAAGTGAAAACATACGAAAGTCATTTAGAAAGCAACAATGTTACACAAAAGATGAATAAGTGTATCTTGAGGGGGAAAAAAAGGAAGAATATTTTTTTCTCTGCACCCACATGGATTTTCGTGTTTTCTTTATCAACCTTAACGACATAAATCTACAGCTCAATTCCTTTTGCAAACACTTAATTATTTCTGAGCCTTTTAGACACACAGATCACATCATACTCGAGCGAGAAAAAAGAACAAAACAGCAACAGAAAAAGACACACACAAATCCCTGAAGACTGTGTTCTTCCCATTATGTTTGGAATGGCTCCGTGAGACATAATGAAGCATGCATGAATTACATCCAAAAACCCGAAGCACAAAGGAAAAGTTGTTTCTAGCCAATTAATCCTCAATATGTGTACAGTATTTCTTTGTCATTGTCCTCTGGGCTTGGAAAAAAAGTCTTTATATCTCTCTCTTTTACAACCATTTGTTTCTTTCTTTCTTTTCTTTTTTGAGACCTTTCTCTCTTTCTCTCTCTCTGTCTTTCCAATGGAGTCTATAGAAAGGATGCACTTTCTCTCTTCAATTCCTTTCAGAAAGCCAGAAAAGAATGGCAAGAGACAGAGATTTTAAAGAATCTGTATAAAACTATGATAAATGGAAATCGGTCCAAGAAGTCTCTGTCTCTAGAGATGAATGGAAGATTACTTTTAAAATGCGTCAATTTGCGATAATGGGATTAATAGCGCGAGTTGGTGCGTTGGAAATTGAGCAAACAATGGCAAGATCTTAACGCTCAAGAGACCTCCGATTGCTTTTAGGTTTGCATTTTCCACTTGTTCATTAATACATTATCGCCCAGTGCTCGAAGCGTTATTTGTTTCCGAAAATGGCGTCCTTTTAAACTTTTCTCTCTTTGTGGCCATTGTTTTGAGAAGTTGTTTCTGGAGAGATTATGAATAAAGAAAACGGTAACTGTGCGGAAATGTAAGCGATGGTTCCGAATTATTTGTTCAAGTAATTGAAATTGAAAGCAAATGGGTGGAAATTGCCGAGGAAAGTCTTTCAGAATTTGTTTTTTTTTCCTTAGTAATCAAATAAAGAGTTGTTTTGAAAGGATTTAAATGTAGTCTGATACATCTTTTCAAATGAAATGCCTGTGGTTAGTTTTTGATAGTTTATATATAAACTATAACATAGTAAAATGTGGTTACTGCTAAACTTTTTTTTTTTGTACAAAGAAGTTTTAATGGTTCTATTTTTCACGTATAATTAACCTCTAAAATTATCTAAGAATGGTGTTGTATTTTGTCATATCCAAATTGCATGTGGGTTGCATTGTAATTTGTGGTTTGTTTACTTTTTATGCCTTATTCATAGATTGATGGTAATAAGAGCAAGCTATAAATAAACAAATAATTGAAGTGATCTCTACACTGTATATTTATTTATTAGTTAATGAATCCATCTTTTCTTAATTATTTAGCTGACAAAATCATCTTTAGAGATCTATCTTTTAACAATCCTAAACTGTTTTTAGCAAAATGTGGCCACTATTGTGGTTTTTTTTCAATTTCATTTACAAGCTAATTATACATAAATATTCTATAAGAACATATAAATAAATTTGTATATGACTTTATAATATAAATAAAGACAATTTACTGTATTTTTTAAAATTGTTTGCTTTTTAATTTTTTGTTGATAAAGTAAAGGTGAAAGTTTATTTTAAAAACTCAAAAATTTGAAATGATATCTTTTTAATATGTATTTCAAAAATACATATTTATGCTCATTGGTAGTTGTTTTTACCAAAAATTTATTAAAATTATCAATGCACTGTCATACATATTTTCGCAGTATATTTTTTGATTTTTTTATGTAATTATTATCTAAAATTGTTTTAGGAAAGATTTTGTATTTTGAAAAATTCAAATTGAATGTGTGTTAAATTGTAATGAATGTTTTACTTTAATTTTTTTGACTTATTCATGACCAAATTGTAAGAAGAGCAAACTAGCGTAGGAAATAGATTACAATTCGAATTTTTGCTTGTGGTTTTCTAACCATTTCTTTGAAAGGAAATTAGTAAGCGGAAGAGATCCTAAAGATTAGATTATCTCAAATCGATTGTCAACTACTTGCTGAAATTTTTATTCTATATACGATAAAAACAGGTGGGCTGAAAGGTTCATAGGCTGACACATAGATAGCGCTACTAGTATTAAATACATATGATTTTTAGTTAACCCTAACCTTCAAAAGACAAGTGTATAACTGTGCCAGCTGGTGCACGATTAGTATGTGAGTTATAGCATTTTTGTGAAGTTATAGCATTTTTAGTGTTCATCACGTGCAGTCCACTCGGCTGACTGTCGATTGGACTCCGGTGTGAAATGATGGAGCCATGTTTCATCCATTGTCACATATCGTTGCAAAATTCGGGTTTATTACGATTGAACAGCTCCAAACACTGCTTAGAATCATCAATTCATTGTTGTTTTGGGTCGATTGTGAGCTCGCACGGCACCCACTTTGAACAGATCTTTCGCATATCCAAATATTCATTCACGATATGTCCAACACGTTCCTTTGATATATTTAGGGTCTCAGCTATCTCAATCAACTTCACTTTACGGTTACCAGAAATTATTTTGTGGGCTTTTTTGATGTTTTCATCGGCAACAGCCTCTTTGGGGAGTCCACTGCGTACATCGTCGTCGGTGCTCATTTCACCTCGTTTAAATTTAGCAAACCACTTTTCTACGGTTGATTTTTCTGGTGCAAAGTCCAATAATGTTCATCAAGCCAAGCCTTGGCTTCAATAGTTTTTTTTGCCAAAACGCAATGCTTTATTAACACACGAATTTCCTTCCTTTTTCAGCTCACCTGTTACATAAAATGGAAATGAGGGTTATTTCTTCTGAAAGTTCTGTCATAATTAATAATTTTCCGCAAACCATCTTTTGGTTGCAATGTAACAAATCTTGAACATGTTTATATCAGTAAATTTGCCGTGCATATAGAAATAACCTACAGGTCAAGAACGGAGCATAATAAACATATTTTTATGTTCATTACTAATAAAAACATTACATATATATTTTACTATAAAGATATTTTATAAGAGCACGTTTATATACGAATCATGATAATAGTAGCAATTTAATATGTAGCAAAGCAGTTTTTATTGCATTATTCTAAAAAAAAAAACTTTTTACATGACTAAAAACTTTCAAGAAACGCTTTTTATAAAAAGTAGTAATAAACATAAAATTCGCTACTTTAAATAATGAATTTCACCTTTACTATTGTTTTTTCTATAATTAAAAAAGTTTTTCTTGTAAAAAGAATTTAACACTTGTACTTTTCAAATATGCATTGCTAACACAGTCTAAGTGAATATTAAAAAAACTTTTGCATACAGTTGCAGTTACTGTTACTGTAAATATTAAATATACTTTACCGGGCGAAGTTTTATTTAAGTACAAATAAAACCTTACACAGAGAGTAAACCAAACTGACATATTTGACGTGAGGAACTAACATCACTGTAACTTTAAGTAAAAAATTCCCTAATGTTAAAAGACACACACATACACATTCCTGTTTCAAATTTATTAAAAAAAATTAAATAAATTAAATAAAAAAATTGCAGGTAAATAAAAGAAATCATTTAGGAAATAAAACAATTTCTTTTATTCACTATAATAATTTATATGGATAAAAGAAAGTTTTCTAACATTTTTTTCCTAATGCAGCTAGTAAACACTCAGACAGTCGTCTTTGATGCCTTAAGCAAGCGCTGCACCGACGTTACTCATTTAGCAATACTCAGTAGGCACGTGTTGCTTGAAGATAAGCTACGGACGTGGAGTAATAATAATCCTGCAACGCTCTACGATCATGTTAGACCGGGTCCTACGGTTTAAAGTGGATTCTGAACCACTACAAACATCCATGGCACCACCTGGACTCGAACCCGAAACCTGTGGTACCGAGAACCAACCACTCGCCCATCAGGCCCCTATTTCTGACATTGCAGCAGATTTTTGTACAATAATATCAGAAATCAATCTTAACTTATCCAAGGAAATATACTTTTCTGTTTCAAAATTAATATTGAAAATGATAAAAGGTGTCGTTAAATTACTATAAGATTGCTACAAAACAAAATGAGAAACTGTGAATAATTTTTTTTTTTATTACAGGCAATAATAGTCTCTTCATATTTTTATCTTGCTGATTTAAATAACTCTCGTGAAGATTAGATTTTTAGAAAAACACAGCTGAAGGCTTTCCTTCCAAAAGTGCGTTCGCCTTTTGGAAGAATCGAGTGTTATTCTTCCATGATTTGTCTAGACGTCGGATAAACTTCCTCATATTGAATATGCAAATGAATTATTTAATGCTTAAAATCTTGCAGAGTTTGTCTAAGAATCTACATCTTGTACTCACGAGACAAGTGAAGAAATTCCATGAATATATTTGTTAACTTCGTTATTGAAATAAAGGCAAATTGTTATTAAATTAACGACATATTTTATTTGGTAGAATTTACATGTTGTAATTATAAGAGTTTCGTAATCATAGAACATTTTATCCCTTTCATTATAATTAAGTATACAATTTAAATATAATATATTTTATTATTCGATGTATTTCCATTATTAGTAATTTGGCGTTTACATATTAATGTATTTCGAATGAACACGTTATTAGTAATAACGGAATTACTAATAACGGAATACGAAATAACATCGAATAATTTTCTGCAAAATATATTATATACAACGTTCCATAATGAACAATTTTAACATTCGAACAATTTTACATTTCGACCATTTTCTATCTAGCGTTTTCTACAATGGATATTTTCTGCCGGAAACAAAACTTGGTTTATATTCTACAATGACATGCAGAATACATGCGATGTTCGAACAGTTTTAAATTTCTACCATTTCCTGCATAGAAACAAAACTAGAATTTTCTACGACAGATATTTTCTATTAAAAATTTTCTGTCGGAAATAAAATAATTGGTTTATATTCTACAATGACATGCGGAATACTTACAATGTTCGAACAGTTTTAAATTTCGACCACTTTTTGTATCAAACATTTTCTACGACGGACATTTTCTGCTAAACATTTTCCACCCTAAACAAAGCTTAGTTGACTTTCTCCAATGACATACCTCAAATAACAGGAATCAATCGCTTGCATGAGGTTAACACGTAAGTACCATTATTCAATTCCTTCTATTCACACACTCTTACTCTCCCTATATATATCTTGTTCAAATTTTCAATTGTTCATAAAATACTTTTATTCATCCACTCAAGTTCAAATACATTTTTTAACTTGTAATGGATGGCACTGGATGTTAATACAGTTTTTTCAAATATTAATTCAGTAATTAAATTTAGTTTTTTTTAGATTTAAGTTGCATGTATCTACCAATAGATGGTGCCAGATGTAAGAGAAAAATTTCAACTTTATTTATAAAGGATTTTCTGTAATACAGTGAAAAAAAGTAGGAATTGACTTTAAAAAATTTTTTTTTTTTTTATTACTTGTTTTTCAATGATAATGGTTGTCATATTGGGAAACATAATCCATTTTTTTCAATTACTGGAAAAAATTAAAATTAATTAATTTTTTTAAATTATTGTGTACATCTTCTATTCCATGTTTATAAATTAAAGTCCTATTAGAAATAATTAATACCATTTTTTTTATAAAGATAACAAATATAATATTATTAACAAATTTTCAACATTCTCAGAATCAGTTAGTTAACTTCATGCCAACAGTGCAACATTATCTTTCTATTAATATAATTAACGAATTAATTTGTTTCCATAAATTTTTTTTGAAATAAAAATAAACCGTAAAGAAATAAATAAAGGAAAAAAATTGCAATGTTTATTAAATTTAGAAAAATAAAAAAAATAAAAAATAAATATATACTTTTTTTAAATAAGGTGCATGGTTTATTCATTATAAATTTATTAAAATAATAGCACTATAACATCAGTTGTAAAAATAATGGGACAAGTTCTTTTAAATTATGAATTTTAATGATGTCATTAAAATAAATTACTTTCAATTAGAAAACAAACATCATATTTTTTATTAATATCGTTAGTCTAAAATGTACGTTGGTTTGATTTATAATGAATAATGAGTTTGATTCTTAGAAATGTAGAATTTAAAAACGTCGTTAATGTTTTGAATATATTTGGGAATATTGATATGTCTTTGCATTTTTTAGAAAAAAACTTCGTGCCTTAGTTTCTCTACTATTGTTGAACTATTTTTAGAACATTACAGGGCTATTCTAATTTAAAATTTCTAGAGCTCTTTTAATTATATTAGGTTTTCCTTGTAGTCCAGTTATGATGAATTCAAGAAGATACAGGTTCGATACTATTGATGGCTATTCTGCAGTCATTCCTTTGAAAAACAGTAAATTTGTTGAAAATTTTGGCAGAAAATCTCACATTGATAATTGATTTGCCTAGTTGAGATATTCTTTAATATGATAAGAAGATGCAGAGTAATTACCCCCAAAAGTCTTCCTGGAAGATATTATTTTTCTTTATTCTGTTGTGCGTGATAATATTTGCATTCCGATGTGATAATTATCCATCCACCATTATAAAGATGTCACCAACCTGATGTCTTGTACATTCCATCTGCTAACAGATTGTTCAGACAAACCATAGCTGTTTTTTTTTTTTTTTCATTTGCCAGACTCTTCTATTAATAAATTTTTAAATTGAAACTTTACATCCTTGTGTATCAGAAAAACGAGGCTTACAAAAGCAATTAACTTACAAATGCAAAACAAAGTCTTAAAAGCACCAAAGAAATTATTAATGAGAGACAGACAGAGTGTGTGTGAGAGAAATAGAAATTAAAAAAGAGTTAAGAAATTCAAATTTTAGTGGCCATTTGAATTTCAGCAATGTTAATTCTTCCCTTAATAGTCTTTCCAGAGTGTTCAAACTTGTAGCAGGTAAAAATTAAGTGAATGATATTCCCTACTCCATCTACACTGAAGTTGCTGAGATAAATTGAGTATACATTAAATCTGTTTAAGTGTGAGTTAAAATTGCCATGTCTTGTCATAAACACAGTAATTCCGAAATAGATGAAAAATTGATGATGGAAAAGCCTGTGGGGTATAGAAAAAAAATGAGTTTTTTTTGTGTGTTTGGGGCATTAGCTGATTCTATGTACAATTTATTCCACAGTTTTGCCTTTGTGCTTTAGGTCAGGAGGATTAACTCTGCTACTGTCTGTAAATGTCTTAAGATTGTAATAAGGCACTTCAAAAAGCTACTTTCCTTTCTCATATTTAAACTGCAGAGGCTCATTGATTGGTAAAGTCAGAAAGGGAAGAATTGTTTTCTTTTGAAAACTTTTTAAGGCTACATACTGGCGTACGAAATCTATTGAAATGTACATTGCCATCCGCTGTTATCTAAGATATTTGATGGTACATTGCCATCAAATATCTTAGACAAAATAAAAACAACGGCACCATATTGTAAACCATTCAAACAGAAGAACACTTTAGACAGATGCAACACGTAACCAATATTTTTTCTTAAGACATCTATTCACACCAAATATCTCTGCATGCAGTTAAAACAAAAAAGGAAGGATTTTCTACTTACTAGTAGAAGAGAACCTAAACAATCTCATGGCGTTTATTTTTCTCCAAAAAAAAATGAAACAAAGAGGAAGGATGTATATAAAAATATAGAAAGGAAACACAAATCCTTCCTTCTACGATTTTGTTTCACTCCGAACTTCTTCCACCGTTTCTGGGAAGTTCTTTTTCGATAAAAAGGGCAAACTCCATGGAAAAGTGAAAAGAAAGAGAAAAAAAAAAAAAAAAAAAAAAAGAGACAGAGGAAAGAAGAAGGGCAAGCAAAAACAATGAGCTTGCGCATCGCCTTTTCCTTGTGAGTCACTGTTGCGACACCGGGAAATGCTGCCGCTGTCACTCACGGCTTAAAATTGAATTCCTCTTTTTTGCTCCAGTGGCGGCCTTCTTCGGGAAACACTTGTCTCACGACCCTACCCCCCTACTGTCTGGGTTTCTTTTGTTTCCGATCTTTGTAGGCAAACATTGCAGTTTTAAAGTATGCTTTTTATGTCTCTCCCAAAACTCTATATCAAGCTTGCACAGATTTGTGTGGGACATGGATAGCATATGTTCAATATAAAGTGGCGGATGGCCACAAATGCACCACAAAAATTACGCAACGTGTATATATGCATGTTGCTGTAAGACATATTATTTATATTATACATACCAAATAAATAATAATATATATTAATATAGTTAAATAATATAATATAATAAATACAAGAAAAGAATTTTATGTGTGATATTACAATAATTGAATTAATTTTTTTAGAATTTGATTTAATTTTTATAATTTTTAAAATGGTATGTCAAATAGTTTATTTGTCAATTTTTTTAATATTCGCGCCTAAAAAAGTTTTCAAATAATATGTACAGGTGTCCACAAGGTATTTTTTACAATTTCGAAAATATAATACATAAGTAAATGAAAAGACAGATAAAATGAAATTATTACAAAGTGAGACGTGTATATTTTAGTTTAATTTTAATTTAACTCAATTTAAAACAACTATATATGAGCAGCATTAGTTGCACATCAAGCTGGTACTTGATTTCTTGCCACGTTTGCTGCAGCATATTTTTATCAACAGTGGGAATGCCAATAGATATCCTTTGCTGTTATGTTAAAGATGTCATGTATTGACATACTTTATTCAATAGATATCTCTTAACATAACGCTAGATATCAAACTTCGAATGCTAGATATCACCCCTCCTGACTTCTTTCTAAAGAGATATGTTATCGTGCATCGAACAAAGGTATGGGACATGACTAACTCATAATATATAAAGCATACACAAATTTGTGTGGACATGGATACCATGTGCTCAATATAAAGTGGCGGGAGGCCACAAAAACAAAAACGCACGTCAAAAATTCTGTAACATAGATGTATATATATATATACATTTAATTTTTTTATATTTAACAAATTAATAATAATATATTATAGTAAAAAATAAAGAATATAATATAATAAAAGAAAGAAAATAGCTTTATGTATGATATTACAATAATTTAATGAATTTTTTTAGAATTTGATTTAATTTTTATAATTATTTCAAGCGAAAATGATAAAGCAAATAGTTTGTCTATTTTTTTAACATTCATGCCAGAAATGTGTTTACATAAAGATATGTTAATTCCAATAATAGGTATAGGTTGTCCATAAAGTCCTTTTACAATTTCGAACATGCGATACATAGATAAATGAAAAGACAGATAAAAGAAAATTATTACAAAATGAGACATACATATATATATTTTTTAAATTTCTTTTAAGTTTAATTTAATTCAATTAAAAACATCTCTATATAGGCCACATTAGTTGCACATCAAATGGTACTTTATTTATTTCCTTGTTTGTTGTAACATGCTCTTATCAATGGTGGTAATGCCATTAGATATCTCCTGCTGTTATATATTGATAACCTTTATTCAATACACGATATTTTAACATAACATTAGATATCGAACTTCGAACACTAGATATCACCCCTCCTGATTTCTTTCTAAGGGGTTATGTTATCGTGTATCGAACAAAGGTATGGGACATGACGAATTTAAAGCCCTGATGGAATTGTCACCATTGAGCAAACTAGGCGAGAAATCGAGTACCATCTTGATGAACAACTAATGATGCCCATTTAGAAATGCATTAAATTAAATTAAATCGAAATTAAATGAAAAAAAAACTTATATAACTGGTGGAGTGAAAAGTTCGTAGGCTGACACATAGATGGCGCTACTAGTATTAAATCCATATGATTTTTAGTTAGCCCAAACCTTCAAAAGACATGTGTATAAATTTGACAGCTGTTGCACTATTAGTATGTGAGTTATAACATTTTTAGTGAAGCAACTTTTGTTAGTTTGAAAAATGGATAAAAAGGAATTTTGTGTGTTAATAAAGCATTGCTTTTTGGCGAAAAAAATACTGTTGAAGCCAAGGCTTGGCTTGATAAACATTATTCGGACTTTGCACCAGGAAAATCAACCGTAGAGAAGGGGTTTGCTAAAGTTAAACGAGGCGAAATGAGCACCGAGGACGATGCACGCAGTGGACGCCCCAAAGAGGCTGTTATCGACGAAAACATCAAAAAGTCCACACAATAATTTCTGATAACCGTAAAGTGAAGTTGATTGAGATAGAAGATGTCAAAGGAACGTGTTGGACATATCGTGAAGGAATATTTGGATATGCGAAAGCTCTGTTCAAAGTGGGTGCCGCGCGAGCTCCCAATCGACCAAAACAACAACGAATTGAGGATTCTAAGCAGTGTTTGGAGCGTCGATATGTGACAATGGAGGACACATGGCTCCATCATTTCACACTGGAGTCAATCCGACAGTCATCCGAGTGGACTGCACTTGATGAACACAAAAAATGCTATAAATCACATACTAATAGTGCAACAGCTGTCAAATTTATACAAGTGTCTTTTGAAGGTTAGGGCTAACTAAAAATCATATGATTTAATACTAGTAGAGCCATCTATGTGTCAGCCTATGAACCTTTCAGCACACATGTTATATTACGTCGCATTTTATAATCATTTTTAATTTTCATTTGCCTTTGTAATAAATTTTTGAAATTGATATTTTTATGGATATCCTGTAGGGATCAATTCTGCATTCAGATTTGCAGGTTATTGACAAAGGGTCTAATCTTCTTGTCTGAAATTCTGTAATAACTGTAAAAATTCTTCTATAAAAATTTATCACATTTCCTATCATATTCTAGAAAAACCTTTTTGAAAAATTACAATTTATGCTTTTTTAATAAAATTAATGCATAATGAAATGGTCCTGATGTTATACGTATTAATATTAAACATGTGGGTAGTATTTTAGCAAAAGTGGCCGAATTTTATGTCTGTAATTTTTTTGTTCAATGTATTTAACATATGATAAGCAAATAAAAATAAATAAATTAAACGTATAAATTAACCCAGGGAGACTTTCTCATATATAAAACTTATAAATGGGTGGAAATAAGTTGAATTTAATCAATTAAAATTCTTTCTGAATATTCAGTCACAGTTTAACGTGAACCTTTCATTACTAAATATTCTAAACCGCCGTACAAAATTTCAATTAATTAACGTAAATATTCAATTAGGGCTGAGGTGTGTTGAGAAGTTTTATTCTGGACGAATGAAATTTATTATTAGAACTCTAAAATAATTTAACAATGCTTCTAACTTTATACATTCTTTAACTCTAAAATAATGCATAAAGACATAACTTTTATGCAAGACATTAGTTTTGCGTAATACTGCTTATAGTGTCTTTCTTTCTTACATCCCCTTGGATTTATCAAATAATTAACTACACGTCATTAACGTCTTATTTTAAATTAACACATTAACATCTTATTTACATTAATGTCTTATTTTAAATTTCACTACTGAGACAAACTTTAAATTATTTTTAAAAATTTGAATTCGTTTATCAAACAAATAAAGTAATTAGAGTGAAAATTAAATAAACTTTTTTGAATCATTATGGTAGAATATGTTTTTCGAATTACTAACTATAAAAACATTTTGTAGTAAAACTAGGGATAACACCTTTCTCAAAATGTGTAGTAAATTAAATGCTTTTTTTCAATTTGCTAGTACATAGATTAAAATTCTTCGACTTATTATACAAATATACTGACACTTCAATATACTTCAGTTCAATGTGAGAGATGTTTTACGATTATTTGATTTTAAGCAATTTTTTTGAATAGAAACTGGCAATCGGGAATGATTCATTGAATGTGAAAAATGCACAAAAATTAGTTATAAGATAATATAGTTATAAGTCTGAAAAATATCTAAGCAAAATTAATAAAAGTTATAATATGGATTGATATTTTATTTCTTTTATGATATTTTTGAATATAATTGTAAATAAATGTGTAAATATGGAATAATTATGTGCGTTTAATTAATATCACATCTTAGATCGTCAAAAGGATTGCAAGTGATTTAATTTACAAAAATGAATAATTTGTCAATAAATAAAATGTTAAACAAAAAAGCATACAAGATATATTTAACGGATATGCAATTATAAATTTAGAAATTTGTGTTTTTCTCATAACTGTAATATTAACTCAAATGATAAATAAAAATATTTTCTGAGAGTTAAATTTTAATTAATGGATATTTCTTAAAATAAATTTCATTCTGGATTTTTAACTTATTTTGTTTTTATTTTTATTTAAAATTTTTTACAGAAAGCTTTTTTTTTTTTTCAGAAATTTTTAAATAATTGGTAATAAAATTGTAAGAATATTTAAAAAATCAGAGTTTTCCAGGATGTAATTTTTCTTAAGAAATATCCATTAATTAAAATTTAACTCAGAAAATATTTTATTTATCATTACCTGATAAATAAAAATTTTAAACCTGATTTTTAATTTTGTACATTTAAAAACGACTTAACAACAATTTCATTTTATTTTATTAAAAGATTCAAAGGTGTTATAAATATATTTCAATTTCTAGTGAATTCATCTTATAATACAGAATTTTTGTTTAATGACATAATATGAAGTGAGTTTCAAAATCATCATCAGTGGCGCAACAGCCCTATGGTGTACCCAGGCCGTCTACCTGCTGGCTAATTTCTAGACGGTAGATGATCCTTTTACGGGGTAGGTTGTCAGCCCCTGCACGCCCAAAGACCATATTAAACCGGGACCTACAGCGTAAAGTGGATTTCGAACCACTACAAACATCCATGGTACCGCCGAGACTTGAACCTGAAACCTGTGGCACTCAGTGTCAGAGTTGCTACTCACTCGGCCATCAGGCCGAATTTTACAATGTGTAACCCACATGCAATTTCATTATTACAAAATACAGTATCTTTCAAAGATACTTTTAGATATTAAGTACACAGTTTCAAAATACTTTCATAAAATTATTCTATATACTTTACGATAATTCCTTTAATAATAATTTATGACTATTTGAAATCTGCAAACACATTTTTTTTTTACAGCAATGTTAAAAGTCTTTGCTCAAATAACACATTCGCCTTTTCAAAAATCACCCCTCCCCCTTTTTTTTTCTACTCTTTTACGCCGCCTTTTTATTTGAAATGTTTGAACAAAATTGACTTCTCCAGCGTTCTCGGATTGGCAAATCTGGCATCAATATTTATTCAACACTGCTTTCCAATTCAAAGGGAAACCCCTTCTTTATGGATACTTTCTCCTAATAAAAGAAAACCGTTAGAAACCAGCCTTTTGGCACAGACTTACAACGAGTTAACGAGTTTAGTAAAGGGATATGGAACACATATCGATGGAAGAGGACATGAAAAGAAACACCAAGGCTGGTTGGTACTGCACTAAGAACCCCCCACCCCCTCCCTTTTAGAAGAAATCTTTTTCCAGTGAAGTAAGAAACCTAATAACTGTTTTAGGAATGTTATTCTCAGCGTCTGTTATTTTATTTCATCTTTTTCGGGGACTTTTTCTTTTTTGCTGTTGGCAGCGATGCGATATTGCACGATGATTGGTTCTGGCAGAGGAAGGATTTCTCATAACACGGCAGGACGTGCTGTGAATTGGGAATTGAGTTATTGATTCTCATTGGCCCCCGTGGATGCACGTTTATTTTTTTTTTCCATGAACATTTTTTTTTTTTTTTTTTTTTTTTTTTATTTTTGACAGGTTTCTTTTGAGTGAGATGATGAAAGCCGGGAGACGGACGAAAATGGATATGTAAGTGCATATGAGGAGGAATACGAAGTTGGAATGGATATGAAAACATTGCTTGTAAGTGAAAAATAAAAAAAGTAAACTAACTGGAAATTAAATTGATGGATTTTATTTAAATTTCACCATTCCCTTATTATGCACATTTATTTGTTTATGAATTAATGTTATGTGTGTCTGAATCGAAATCGGATTCCACCCCATATTATGTAGTTATCCTATTTATTTATAAATTATGACGTCGTCCCCTTGTGTCAAGGCTAGATTCCTCCTCATATTATGTAGTCAGATTATTTTTTAAATGAATTATGATGTCCTATCTCCTTGTATCAACGATAGTATCAACTTTGCAACCCTTGTATCAATGTATTCCGATATCAACCTACTCATTTTATGAATAGTCATCTTATTTATTTATAAATTATAATGTCGTGTCCCTTTTGTCAAAGCTAGATTCCTCCCATATTATGTAGTCAACGTATTTTTTTATGAATTATGATGTAGTCTCCCCTTGTGTCAAAACTAGATTCCTCCTCATATTATGTAATCTTATTTATTTATAAATTATGATGTCATGTGCCCTTGTGTCAAAGCTAGATTTCTCCTCCTATTATGCAGTCAACATACTTTTTTTTAATGAATTATGATCTCCTGTCTCTTTGTATCAATGCTAGTATCACCTTTTAATTATATCCTTTATATCAATGCATCCTTATATCAAACTCCTCATACTGTGTAATCAACGTATTCTTTTTGATGAATTATGATGCAGTGTCCCCTTGTGTCAAATATTTATCATGAATTATGATGTTCATTTCATGTCATCGTATTTATTTATAAATTATGATGTCATGTCCCCTTGTGACAAAACTAGATTCCACTTCATATTGTGCAGTCGTATTATTTATTTATAAATTGTGATGCCATGCCTCCTTGCTTCAACGCTAGATTCTTCTTCATGTTATGTAGTCATCTTATTTATTTATAAATTATAAGGTCGTGTCCCCTTAGGTCAAAGCTATATTAATCCTCCTATTATGTAGTCAACATATTTTTTTAATGAATTACGATGCCCTGTCTCCTTCTATCAACGCTAGTATTAACTTGCATCCCGTATGAATTATGATGTCTTGTCCCCGTGTATCAAAGCCAGATTCCTCTTCATATTATGTAGTCAACTTATTTATTTTATGAATTATGATGTAGTCTCTTCTTGTATCAAAACTAGATTCTACCACATATTATATTATTTTTTATTAATTTTAATGTAGCGCTATCTTGCGTCAAAGCTAAATTCCATCTTATTCTTATTCTAGTTGTCTTATTTATTTATAAATTATGATGTCGTGTCAAAGCTAGATTCCTCCAATATTATGTAGTCAACGTATTTTTTATGAAGTATAATGTCGTGTCCCATTGTGTCAAAGCTAGATTCCTCCTTATATTATGTAGTCAATATATATTTTTATGAATTATGATGTAGTGACTCCTTGTGTAAAGGCTTGATTCCTCCTCATATTATGTAGTCATCTTATTTATTTATAAATTATGATTTCGTATCCCCTTGTGTCAAAGCTAGATTAATCCTCATATTTAGCAGTCAACGTATTTTTTTTTAATGAACTATGTTGTCCTGTCTCCTTGCATCAACGTTCGTGTCAAAAGTAGATTACTCTAAAATTTAAATAAATACGAGTGTCTTAAAGACTGAGACCTTTTTTCTGTGTTGTATAGATTGTGATAACTTCCTTTTCTAAGCTGGGTTATTCACGAGCTGTCGTACTATCAAAAGGTGGAAAAGAAACTTTTATTTTCACCATTTTGATTGTAAAAGTACTTGTAAAAGAATTTTCATGTAAAACTTCCATTGAGCGAATCATAAGAATCGAGTCCAAACATCTTCAAAATAATAATCTTTCTCGGACAGGGTGGGGAGTGGGTAGGTTGTTTTCCTTCTCCAAGCACGTAGTCCTCTTCCCACCATGCTGATATCTCTTATCAGCCCGTGCCGTTGATTAATCTAATTTATCAACTCGGAATCGACTCTAATTGTTCAACCGAACAGCCACATTGTGGGATATGGTATGCCTATACAGGTTTACTACCCGAGTCTGTGTTGGTTAATGCTATTTATGCAGTGGGAGGAAATTAACGTATTAAGTGCAGTAATCCGGTTTGGTTTAATAGCATATGGTTGTTATATATATATATTTATAATTTATATATATATCACTTTTTTACCTGAAAATTCATTAATTACCTGGATTACTTGGTAAATCTTTGTTTGTGTCCATATTTATTCAGATTGATAGTTTATATCAGATCTAAATAATTATTATACAAAAGGACAAAAAAAAAACTTCTGTGGACAAAAAAAAAAAGCTCTTTAATATATTTTTCTTTTTTAAACCACAAAAAAATAATTTTGTTTTTGAAGAAACTTTCTTTGATAAAACAATTTGGTTATTTTCACAACTAGGGGAAAGGATATTTCTTCGCAATAAATAATTAAACCAAATTAATTACGTTTTAACAAAAAAACTTGGTAACTTGACCTAAAGGAAGAAATCCATTTTCGCTTATTTAACGCAAGGTATTTGAATTTAAGATGATTTGAATCTGTTACGTCAAATTTATAGCAGATTTAACTTTTATCCAGTGATCAAGTGTCTAGAAAAAAATTTGAAAGAATCTTTATCCTGGAAGTTTAAAATTATATACATTCTAAAAAAATTAACATAATATATAATTATGAACTAATTGTTTTTTCTTTAAAATATTATGATTTATTTGTCAATATTTTTTGCTGTGAATTATTACGACCTCTAAATAACTTTGACAATTTGTCATACGAAATAAACAAAGTGAATTTTATGTCATGTAAATGTCATAAATGTCACGTGCTTTCATGTAAAAATCTTTTGAACTATTACTTAATAATATGAGAAGTAACTAATTTTTTTTTTATAAAAATGTCAGCAAAACAAGTTTTTGGTGCAACTACTGAAGTGACAAAAGTCATGGGATAGCAATATGCAAATTTTCAGATGGCAGTAGCATCGCGTAGAACAGGTCTAAATGCGCAGTGCTTTCGCAGAGCTTTTTCATTTCTGTTCAAGTTATTCATGTGAAGAGGTTTTGACGTGATGATGACCGCACGACGGGAATTAACAGACTTTGAACGCGGAATGTTAGTTGGAGCTAGACGCATGGGTCATGCCATTTCGGAAATCGTTAGGGAATTCAACATTCCCAGATCCACCGTGTCAAGAGTGTCGGAGAGTAGCGAAATTTCAGGCATAACATCCCACCATGGACAGCGCAGTGGTCGACCGCCTGCACTTAACGACCGAGACCGGCGACGTCTGCAAAGAGTCGTAAATTCTAACAGACAAGCAACACTGCGTCAAATAATCGCAGAAATCAATGTGGGACGTACAAGGGACTTGTCTGTTAGAACTGTGCGGAGAAATTTGGCTTTCTGGGCTATTCCAGCAGAAGACCGACTCGAGTGACTTCACTGACAGAACGACATCGCTTGCAGCGACTCTCGTGGGCACGTGAGCAGCATATCCGGTTGGTCCCTAGATGAATGGAAAACCGTGGCCTGGTCCGATGTGTCACGATTTCAGTTGGTAAGAGCTGATGGTAGGTTCGAGTGTGGCGCAAACCCCACGAAGCCATGGACCCAAACTGTCAGCAAGGCACTGTTCCAGCTGGTGGTGGCTCCGTAATGGTGTGGGCTGTTTTTTCATGGCATGGACTTGGTCCTCTGGTGCGACTGGACCGAACATTGACTGGAAATGCTTATGTTCAGCTACTTGGAGATCACTTGCAGCCATTCATGGACTTCATGTACCCAAACAACGATGGGATTTTTATGGATGACAATGCGCCATGTCACCGGGCCACAACTGTTCGCGATTAGTTTGAAGAACATTCTTGGACAATTCCAACGAATGATCTGGCCACCTAGATCGCCCGACATGAATCCCCTCGAGCATTTATGGGACATCATCGAGAGGTCTGTTCGTGCCCAAAATCCTGCACCATCAACGCTTTTCACAATTATGGACGTCTATCGAGACAGCATGGCTCAATATTCCTGCAGAAGACTTCCAACGACTTGTTGAGTCCATGCCACGTCGAGTTGCTGCACTTCGCCGGGCGAAAGGAGGGCCGATACGATATTAAGAGGTATCCCATGACTTTTGTCACTTCAGTGTATAATATATCATATCACATTACTAAGACTAGAGCTGAGATACTATTTTGGGGATTTTCTTCAATGATGTGTGCAGAGTTGTTTCACTGTAGTTTTGGAAATACAGAGCCAAACTTTGGCTTTTATGCAGGGGAAAATAATCTGACCCACAGATTTATCGTATCCAAATGTACTGTAGCTTTCGTTTTAGGGTCGCTTGTCGATGTTCGAATGAAATACCTTGGTTTGAAACTCAACACGCTCATTCACAGGTACTTCTTCTTCACTGGCGCAACTGCCCCGCATGACGGACCAAGGCCGTCTGTCTACTGGCAGATTTCGAGACCGGAGATGTTTTTTTCTACGGGGTAGGGTGCCAGCCTTACCCGCAACAGTCATATCAGACCGGGACCTACTGTTTAAAGTGGATTCCGAACCACTATAAACATTCATGGCACCGCCGGGACTCGAATCTGAAACCTGTGACACCGAGAGCCAGATTGCTAATCACTCGGCCATCAGGCCCATTACAGTAAAAACGCTTGAAATAAAAATTTTTTAGAAAGTACAGTTTATAGCGAATCTGAATTATATATAGATTAATTAAAAGCTGTAGATCATAAATAATTTAAATTATTTATATTAAATAACTAAATAACTAAATACTTAAATTTAAATTATAACTTAATTTATAAGATTCTGTTTATTTGGCATTTGAACAATGACTACGCAGCTCAGTGGTGGTTGAGACAGAGGAATATCATACTCACTGACTGGAGTTTCTCAAGTTTTTTTCAATTCCTTCTATTAGCTCACATTCTCCCTATATATATCTTGTTCAAATTTTCAATCGTTCATAAAATACATTTTATTCATCCACTCAAGTTCAAATAAATTTTTTTTTGAACTTGTAGTGGATGACACTGGATGTTAATACAGTTTTTCAAATATTAATTCAGTAATTAAATTTAATTAATTCATTTTAGTTTTATATCGGAGAAATATTCATATATTCACGCTGCGCTTTCTTCTCATTTGCTCATCATTAATTAATTAATAATTAGTTAATAATTTGTTTCTCATAACTAATTATTAATTAATTAACGATTATTAATTATTTTAATTCATGTAATTATTAATTATTATTATTTTATTATCAAATATTTTTTATTATTTATTTAATATATATTATTCAATTTTTAAAATAATGTAACTACAAATTGGCAATAATATAAAAAATCGTCTGATTTTAGTTTAACTTATTGTTCTGGATATTATTATTCTTAATTTTTTACGTTTGAAATTTGAAACGATCGTGTTTGAGTATTCTTGTTATTAGCTCACACTCTCCCTATTTATATCTTGTTCAAATTTTCAATCGTTCATAAAATACTTTTTGATTCATCCACTCAAGTTCAAATACATTTTTTTTAACTTGTAGTGGATGACATTTGATGTTAATATCGTTTTTTCAAATATTAATTCAGTAATTAAATATAATTACATAATTTTAGTTTTTAGATTTAGATTATCTACCAATAGATGGCGCTAGATAAACTTAAAAAAATGAATGAAAATTATTTATAAAGGACTTTCTGCAGTATAGTGAAAAAAAAGAAGGAATTGACGTTTTGATATTACTTGTTTTCCAATTAACACATAAATTCGAGTTGACGCTAAAAGTAATCCCAGAAGGCATCAGGGATTATTTTTTACAATCCTTATACCCCTTGTACGAAGTAAAGAGGTTACCATCATCATGAAGATGAGAACTTCACTAATTCATGGACAATGTAATGGTAGGCACAAGTACATATGTATCGGTAAAAAATGCAGGATTACGAATGTGTAAAGGACAAATAAAAATACAGGATGCATCACAACTGTGAAGTAAGGTAATTAAAAAACAGAATGGCATCACACAAAGATGAAAAAAAACAATGAAGAGGTGTTCTAGAAAGAATAAAAAAAAAAAAATTTGATTTCCAAAATGAAGCGTATTCAAGTATTGTACATTTTTGATATCACATGTTTGTTTGTACTTATAAGAAACGAAATATATCAAGTATAAAATGATATTCATAAAAAAAAAAAAAACACACCAAAGTATTGAATATAAAATAATGAATTCTTTTTTTTTTATAATAATAATGGATTAATTTTTTTTATATCTCTTCAATCTTAATAAATGTTAAGAGGGCAAAAACCATAAAAAATTTGATCCTAAAAACATTACATAAAAAAAATTACATAAAGCAGAGATAAAAAAAATATGCTTGAAAGATGAAATAAAAAGATATTTTTTTCTCATCTTAATTTATTTTGCAAGAAGTTAAGGAAAAAAAACTTAATTAATATGTTGATTTTAGTGACTCGTAATCAATTCTTAAATAAGTATCTTTTAGATTTAATAAGGATACAGAATTTGTGTACCTTTCTTTTCAAGAAGATTTGGTCATTATTGTTGATATTGCGTCTTAAAAAATTGATGGTAGCCAGCATTCGAATAAACTCTTCAATTCAATGGCTACCTGGTGGTCAAGTGGTTAGCGCTCTGGCCTTTGGTATCCCGGCTTCAGTTTTGAATCCTGGAGGTGGCATGGATGTTTGTGAGTGGTTCGGAATCCACGTTATACTGTAGGTCCCCGGTCTGTTTAGCCCAAAGTGTGTGCAAGATGACCGCAGGCGACAAAAACCAAACCCCAATTCAATGTTTCATCAAGTATTTCAAAAGACTAATAAACAATATGGCAATTTTCAAAATGTCTCGCTGCGATTTAAAGACCATGGCGAGAATTTCCTTCACAGTGATATACAAATTTGAAACTTTTTCCCCTCTAACCTCATTATCTACCACTTAAAGGTTTAACTTCGTAACATTTTGTTGTGTTGTATCTAATCTTCAGTGTCCTGCAGTGCGGGACGGGCATTCCATGGTAATCTACTCATGGATGGGGCAGATTCTGTTGTGATGGAGCACCCGTAAATAGAAGTTTGACTTGGCCCCGTGACGTTGGAGAAGGGACCTTTGGAGCAGAGGGTCTCCAAACTACGGCCCGCGGGCCAAATCCGGCCCACCAATGTCATTAATACGGCCCGCGACAGCGAATAACTATTGTTGCTGTAATAAGTTGGATAAAAAACACAGAGATAATAACTCGGTTTTATTAACTTGCTAGGTAAAAGCTTAATGATAAGCATGATACACAGAAAATTTAACTTAAACATAACAACTAACAAATAATTCAAATGAATCCAGGGGTATCCACTTGAAAAAATACTAATGAGATTTACGTAATTGGGATTTTCTCTGACAATGGTTTGTAGTTAACAAGCGTATGCTCGCTCAGAGCGCGTACTCGGCGACTGGTCTAGAAATTATTGATAATGGCAGAAAAATTAAAACGGTTTTGGCCCTTGGTACTTACTGAGTCCCTAAGGCCGGAAAGTTTGGAGACCCCTGTTTTAGAGGAAACTCCCCGTATGAGGCGTATCGTAAGTGCAAAAAGCGGGAAAACTCCCCACCAGGTAGTGCGGGTCACGTGGCAAGATTCTGAATATCACAAATGGCATAGAATGCCCTCGTGTTTTTCGAAACAGTGTCTACAACAAAGCGGATTGAACCTGAGCTATGCTAGCTAGCGGTTCGCGTTACCACCGGGCCACTGTTCGGACCACAGTAATTATAAAATAGGCAGCGTATCTTGATTATCAACAAGAGGACTTAAAACTCATCCTGTGATGTAGCTGTTGTTGAGTCCTTGTGCTTGGATGCTGCGAGAAATTCATTTGAATCTGTGTTCGTTCCTCAATGCATCATCGATCCTACATTTTTTTTTACAAAAAGTGTATGTTTTAGGTAATGTACCACCCATCCAAATTTGCCTCATGACAGTTGAATCACCCATATATATATATATATATATATATATATTCATATATACTGAATTTTTAAATTGGTTGTTTTTTGTAATTCCATAAAATATATAACGAATTTTTGGACCATTTTCCAACAGATAATCTTCAGAGTATAGATTTGGTTTTTTTTTGTGGCTCTGACGGTCATTTGGGCACACTTCATGCTAATTAGATCCGGGACCTACAGTTTAACGTGGATTCGAACCACTCACAAACATCCATGGCACCGCCGCGACTCGAACCCAAACCTGGTACCGAGTGCCAGCCTCTGAGCCCCAGGCCCCTTTTCAGAGTATAGACTGTTGCGTTAGGATTATCATCGGTATGTTATAGTCAATTATTTTTGTCTTCTAGTTTGCTTTTACATTTAATAAAATAATTTTTTTATTATTTAAGTGCTTTTACTTTTTACTTACAATAGAGAGAGATAGTTTTCATTTTCATCAAAATCAAAAAATTACAATTCTTTTTTCAATACCTATTTTATGACTTGAGTAAAATTCATCTAATGATAATTGCCATACATCCTTAGCTACAAGTTAGCGACAAAGTTGTTCATGTATAAAAATACCCCCAACTCTATTTCACAGACGAAAAGGCCTACCCCAAGCCTATTCTACGTTAAAAGTAATTTCTCAATAGAATAATGAAACAACAGATACGGAAGGGGAGGGGGTTGTTAACGAGATTAGTAGATAATGCAGCCCCCTGATGAACGACATGTTCCGATAGGCCCAGAGCTTTATTTACCGCCCTACCGTAAGATAAACCGGGGCGTCAAATTAATATTTGCCGAACCCTTTCAAATCAAAGATAAGAGCTGTTAGTAAATGTGTTGGTCGGCCGGATTACGCCCGGTCAAATATTTGCTCAGCAAGTTTGTTCAAAGAGGTTTGGGTGCCCGGATGAAAGCCAACGGATTTTTTGTCTACCCTAAAAGACAAAAAACAGGTTGTCGTGTTTTCTTATTTGGAGTAAAGGATCCTGTTCTTAAGCAATGAGAATTTTATTGTGAGCTACTTCGATTTATATATTTTGTGTACCCGACTCGTGGCTCAGAGGCAATTGTTGAACATTAGGGCTGAGGTTCTATCCGCTGGTGACATTGTTGTAGACACAGTTTAAAAAAAAAAGATGAGACTCTCGATAGCTGTTGTGATGGTCAGCATCTTCCTCACTAGTCAGACTACCTGGTGGGAGTTTTCCGGGTTTTCTCAAATACAATACGAAAATGCGGGGTAGTTTCCCTAAAAGTCATCCGTGGAGGCACAGCCTTTCTTCTTCAGCGACTCAGAGCCAAGTCATACTTCTACCAACGGGTGCTTCCACAACAGAAACCGTCTCTTTTTCTCTCCATCCATGAGTACACTACTCATGGGGCAAATATTTTTAAATGCCCCGCCAATTTAGAAGACTGGAATATTTCTATTTATTTGTTGCTCTGTCGTCATTTTGTGCACACTTTAAGCTAATTAGACTGGGACGTGGATTCCGAACCACCCCAAACATCCATGACACCGCCAGGATTCGAATCTGAAACTTGTGGTACCAACGGCAAGAGCGCTAGCCAATTAGCTATCAGACCGGAGATTAGAAATCAATTTTTAGAAACTAATATTTTATGTAGGAAATAATTTATTGTATGAATTTGTAAACAGTTTATATGCGATCATTATTAAATGACCGGGCATGAATTGCCGAGTGGCTAGCGCTCTGGCGCTCGGTACCACAGGTTTTCGGGTTCGAGTCCCGGCGATGCCATGGATGTTTGTAGTGGTTCGGAATCCCACTTTAAACCGTACGTCTCGGTCCTAATAGGATCGTAGAGCGTTGCGGGGCCATTGTTACTCCGCGTCCGTGGCTTATCTTCAAGTTACCCTGAGTAATGCAGAGTGAGTAACATCTGTGCAGCGCTTGCCTTAAGGCATCCAAGACCAAGCTGTCTAATTGTTTACCAGCTGCATTAGAAAAAAAATTATTAAATGACCAAAATATTGCTTACCATAGTTACTCTTTCCTATTACTGAAAGACTCAGTAAGCGTAATAATAAACATATGCCGTATTATAATAAAGCTATAATTAATAATTTTAAATGTTGTTAATCGTCCATATTCTTCTGATATCTGATTAACAAAGTAATTAACCATGCAAAGAAAGGGTTGTGTTAGATTTGAATTAATGGAGTGCTTTTAATGTGAAATATTTATGAACATTTTATTCAAGTTTTTATAAGTACGTATCTTTTCTTATTAAAAAATAGTTGAATGTCATTTTAAAAATTTGCAATGACAAATAATTATTCGATACATCTTATGTCGTCTATATACTGAATATCAATTCGAAGAAAAAAATTTATTTTTCTTATTAAATGCAAAAAAAAAAAAAAATTTCTTGCTAAAACAATAAGATTTTTAAGTGTATAACTTTCTTACTCTTCTAGGGCAATTTAATTCAATACTTCTTTTCGTTTTATAATTTTGATAACATTGCATTTTCATTTCATTTAAAATTTATTTTATAATATCATATTACTACTAGCTACTAGTAAATAGCTTATCATTTGCCAATCAAATTCAAGTTTATACAAAACTTTTGAAGTCTCAAAAACATATATAAAGCAGACATATAATAATAGTAAGAACAAGAAATTAATCGTTAGTAAATCATCAAAAATAAAAAAATTCTAATTGAAATCAAAGTTCAAAGCTGCTTCGTGAGCAATAAGCATATCGCCCTTCGTGGTTTCATGACATCTGCAAAACAGGAAATAAGAAGACAAAACAAAAATCTCCTGATTCATCATTTATTTTCAATAACAAAGCACGCTTGGAGCAAAACGCTGACGCAAGCTTTCGCAATTAGTACAGACTAAACAAATTTGAATCCGATGCGAGTTTTTCGTTTGACTTGGTTCATAAATGCATATATCCAAACCTCTCTCATGTTTTTCTTGTGGCCTGTCTCAGTACATGACCGTTTTATTTATATATATTTGTTAATGTTTTTGAATGATGGAAGAGTGAAACAGGATGCAGCTTTAATTTAATAGAAAGAAAACATTCAAATGTAGGAAAAATACTTTAATTCAATATTTTTTTATAATATTGCCGATTTAAAAAAGGAATCTTCTATCCTGGATACATATCAATAAATGTAATTTTTTTAATTTGAATGAAAATAATTTTCAAACCATAATCCATTTTAAAATTGAGCTCAATGAAGTCTGGGCTCCCCGTTTTTGTTAAAGAAAAATACACACATTCCACCTAGGCAACGTTGAATCTGCTACATGTCTGCCGTTTGTAGGGCTAATGTCTTAGTTTAAAATGCATAGCATTAGAAAAAAATTATAGCTTCAAATAGAATACCAATTTAGGTGACTGGAAAATTTTTAATAAGTTAAATGGACGAATTCTCAAGCTGTTATATGAGATCCTCATTAGATGAACAAAACAAAAGGAAAAAGAGAGACAGTTAAAATCAATATATCGTAGGCGTTGGTGTTGTATATATATCATTCAAATGCGTAAGCCTATTTCGATCCATATTTATGAACATAGAAATTTTAAGCATGACCATTAAAAGATTCCTTTGATAAACATCATTTGACTAATCACTTTTCTATTTAGTTACTGCAAAAAAATTATTAGATGAATGTAATATGCATGAAATATACTACTTAATTTTTACATTACATAATAAAGAATTATTATTCACTTACATACATATATATATACATACATAGTTTTTGAATTTATGCACTTGGGGATAATTTTTTTTGTTAGATGTTGTGCAGATTTATTATACGTCTATCTCAGATTTAAGTGATAAAACTAATTTAATCAAATCCATTATTATTTAAATGTAATAATATTATGGTCACTGTTTATATTAAAATTTATTTTTTTAAGACAAATTCGTTTAGTTAAGGATTACATTAGGGTTTCTGTCACTCTCAAATGATTAAATTTCATATTATTGAGTTGAAAATATTTTATCTTGATTTCTTTGTATTTTTGGGAATATTTTTCCTAAATTGAAATATTGCATTTTCACTGATATATATATTTTTTAATACTTACTAAAGTAAAAATAAAAAATAAAAGCTATCATTTTTGCTAGCCTTTTATAATATATTTTATCATACTTTTTGAAACATACTTAAAATATTCTAATTCTTCAAATAGCAGTAACATTACAAATACAATAATAAGCCTTACGAATAAAACACTTAAAATATTTCCAACATATTTCCATAACTTAACTTTTATAAATTTATAACAATGATGAGCTTGAAAATCATGAAATTTTTCTTTAAAATCCTGCTGTACTTTTTTGTGTTCT
>BPLR01001267.1:0-73262 GCA_021605095.1 Caerostris extrusa | reverse complement strand
GCTACGTATACTTGTAGTTAATATTAGCTACATTCTAGCAATTCTTCCTTGAACACAAGGAATATTGTCGATATTATTTAAGGACATGTTAAATGGATGTATATATTTATTTCCAATGAATTGTACTATATTTGATAATTATATGGTATTAATAAATATAATTAAATTATATGCATGAATTTATAATTATACCTACATAATCAAAGATGAATTATAATTATTAAGTGTGTTATTAATTAATTTATTAAACATATAATTTTATACATAAATTTTATAATGACAAAAAATTCTACAAATTAAGCATATTAAGACTTTATCATTACATATAATTTATTGAGATATCGCAGTTGTCCGTGTCGTAAAGTTGATATTTCAGCAACAGATCTTTTGCATCTAATGATCAAAGTTTGCTGCGAAATAAGACTATTTTTCTAAATATAATAGCAATGGCCCTTACTTTCATTTATTTACCACGTACTGCATGTTTACATAAAATTGATTAATATATTATATACAGACTTTATTAATAACTAGCAATTTGCTTTATTGTAAAACCCATTTCACTTATATTATATTAGTTCACTTCTATATTAATGATATTAGCTTGGATTAAATAATAATATTCTAGAATAGAATTAGGAGTTAAAAATTAGCTACATTTAGTAATTCTTTTCGAATATAATGGAATATTTTCGAAGTATCGATTGGTAATGGAATATTATTTAAGGATATGTTAAAATAGATGTGTATATTTATTTCGAAAATCAATGAATTAAAATTATATTTGATAAATATATGTATTAATATAATTATAGTTAAATTACATGCATTAATTTAATTATACATATAATTTCATAACATATATAACTTTATGCATTAATTTAATTATACATGTAATTTTATAATACATTTCATTTTATACATAAATTTTATAATTATAGTTACTTTATATGTATTAATTTAAGCAAATTATGATTGTGGTATTATTTTAGCTAACGCGAATTAATTTAATTGTGTTTAGTTAAATAAATAAAACTAAGATTATTAATACTTAAAGTAATCCAATATTTTTCAAACGTATATTAATTTTAATCGTTAAAATAATGACTGAAGAATTGCTAAACAAATATTAGCTGTTAGCTTGACATAAAAATTAAAATACTAACTATACTACATGTGTAATCGCCTTCAAGACATTAGTGAAAGTAGCATATATATTCAGATACTTAGATCAGCTTTTTAAAGTATACTATATATATAGTGTTAATTTAAATATATTTAAAGTAACCAACTAGGGTTACTAGGTTACTAACCAACTAGACAAAAATGCTAAATAATATTTTATGAAAATCTTTTGTATACTATTATTAAATTACGTTATAAAAACAACGACAAACATAAAATTAAAATAAATACATGAGTATTTTTTTTTGGTTAAAATATGGCAACAAAAATAATAAAAGAATTTTTTAATTTCACGTTAACACTCTTAACTCAACAAAATATGTAAATCATATTCCATTGACTGCTATATACTAGCAGAAATATTCTTTATGTTGGCATTGAGATTATTAGAAATCGACATGCTTTTGGAACATCGAAAAACATGAAAATTAAAAATATATACAGGATTCTGCAATAATTCTAGAATTTAGAATTCTAAAAATGAAATTTTCTGAAATTCAACGGAATGTCATGAAAGCTTGAATTTAGTATTCTAATAGCTCGTGATTAAACAGTTAATTGTATCTAAACTTCTAATGGTTCTAGAAAGAAACTCAAAACTCTTAACTGAACTCAAACAATAAAAAAATTTCATTTTTTTTTTTTTAAATCGAAGATCGTGATTTGAAATTGGTTGGTGGCCAATTTACATATCAAATACTTGATAGTTTAATAAATAAAATTTCAACTTATTTTCTATTTCCTTAATTTCAAGAATTCTAAAGAAAATAAATTTAGAAATAATAATAATAATAACCCCTTAACATAAATTGAATTTTTAGATACAGTTCTAGTATATGAACTACAGACATTGCTGCATTATTTACAAAAAAAAAAAATGCACCAAAACGTATACGATGGCACATCTCGAAACATACGTCAACCAAGAACAAGCACTGGTGGAACACTCGAATCATTCAGTCTTCTATCCAAAGAAGGATATACATCTTTTTTTTTTTTTTTCTTTAAACCAATCGAAACGCAGCGATGTGGCCTGCAGGAAAATAAAGACTCAAATCCTTCCAGCCTACTTAAAAAAAGTCCAATCATTTCCGTTTTTGGGGCTGCACTACGTGATCAGACGACAGCTGCCCGGAAAACTGGGTCTCCGATGTTGGAAGGGAGGGGTAGGGGGTAGGAAGTTTCCACAAAAGCCCTCGTCTGCCCAACTCGTCCGACCACCTGTTGGTTGAGCAAACACTCGGCCTGCTGCTTAAGAGGAAGAAACCCCTCTCAAGATGGGAGACGATTGGGGGGATGCTCGCTCGACAGTGCAGGGTTTTCTTTTTCTTTTTCTTTATAAAGAAAAAATGTATTTTTATTACTTGAGGACTTTTGCACAAGATGGGGGACAGAAGAGAACGTATGCATATCTCTAAGATAGAGGACTTCGATTTTGAATTCGACTTGTTTTTGAATTTATTTATAAATAACAAAATTTATTTTTCTATTTAACATCTATTTAAACGTAATTGGTTATATTTCATAGATAATAGTATAAAAAGGCATTTATAAAAATTTAAAAATAATCCCAATCGTCAAACGCAAATGGCTGATGTGTTCTCTTTTTGATATATGTAAAGAATCGATGGCTTCTAATACGATTGATTAAATATAATTGACGATTGATTAAATATTAAAAATATAGGCTTCTAATACGATTGATTTTGAAAAACTATGTTTGAATTTATTCAAGGATAAAAGATATAATTCTATTTAATATATATATATATATATATATATATATATATATATATATTTCAAATAGAATTAGATCTGATATGCCTTTAATCGAATAATATATATATTATTCGAAATTATACCTATAAAAGCATAACCTTTAATTATACCTTTAAAATTTTTATCTATAATCCTAAATGACATGCCTTAATCGAATAATATATATAAAAATTTTAAAGGTATAATTTAAAAAAAAATAATTTCATGTTTCTGCTTCTAATGGTAGTACATTTAGTGAATATTTTTCTTTAAAAATGTTTGCTAAATATGCGATCATTAAAAAGTAACTATGAGTTTTTATAACATTTTATGAAAGAAAAAATAATTAAATCGCTTAAAATAATTGTTCAATTAATTCTTTATATAGTAACGTTTTCTTAGTGCAAATTAATAATTAATTTGTAAATTCTTGGCTATGTATATTTGTTTGATCTAATCATGAAGATATATTTCATTTTACAAAAAAAAAAACGCTTGATATAAATGATTCAATATTCTAAACTGAATATTTTATTTGATATCGTAAACTGTGCTTGAAAAAAAAACTTTTTCTTAATTAAGACTAAAAATAAAGTAAACAAGAAAAACTTAATAAAATACTAAATATTATGCAAAAACTTTTATGAAATTTATGCTTAAAAATATTTTTCTATTTTTTGCAATTTAAATAATATATACCTAATAAGCCATGTGAGTACTGTGCTTGTTTAAATATAGTCGTTTAATACGCAATAGTTATAAGGAGATAGGAAATATAAGTATTTTCTATATTGATCACTAATGAGGAGTTTTAATGATTTATAGAAGTATAACGAATTCAAAAAATTGAGTAAGCGACATAAATAAATGCATATCCGAGACGGCAGAAATTGAGCAATTATTTTTGGACTTATTTATAGATAACACTAGTTACGTCTTTTGAAAGAAGATGATTTGTACTTTTAGTAACATTTCAACATATCATTTGTCATTATATCTACAGGTAAAAATAGGATAAATTGATGAGTTTGTTTGAAAATAACCATAAAATATTATAGTCTTTAAAAACGTAAAATCCTGATAATGATTGCTATATATATATATATATATATATATATATAACTGATCATTTACCATTTATATATATATATATATATATATATATATATAACTGATCATTTACCATTTATATATATATATATATATATATATAAATGGTAAATGATCAGTTTATAATGATTAAATATATAAGAAATAATACAAAATAAATATATAAATAAAGCAACACATGAAAAGATAAATATATTTCTATCTGAGATGTTTTTTTAAATAATTTTTAAAATTTATTAATAATGAATTTTTCATTCATTTTCCATACTTTATTTTCAAATTTGGGGTTACATTAATAAATAAATGTCAATAAATGGCAAACAAAAATCTTAAATTAAAGTAAAAGTTTTATTTAAAAATAATTATTAAATAAAGTATTATAAGAAAAGATAGTAAATATACTTCTATCTGAGATATTTTTTTTAACAACTTTTAAAATTTATTTATCAATAATGAGTTTTTCATTCATTTTTATACTTGTTTTTCAATTTTGGAGTTACATTTATAGATAACTCTCATAAAATGTAGACAGAAATCTTAATTTAATCGAAAACGCTTTATTTAAAAAAATAATATTACATAAAGTATCATTAGTGGCAAAAAAAAAAAGTAAAAGCACTCATGTTTTTATACATAGGTTGTTTATGTTCAGTTCTAATGATTGAAAAAAAAAAAATATATTTTCAAAAAAATCGAGAAAATTTCCTTCGATTTATTTAAATATTAAAATTTCTTCAATAATTTTTAAAAATTGCATACCAAAAAAAAAAATTGTTTTTATTTAAATTGAATAAATTTAAATTTAAATTAAAATTTTTTCAATTCCTTCTATTAGCTCACACTCTCCCTATATATATTTTGTTCAAATTTTCAATCGTTCATAAAATACTTTTTATTCATCCACTCAAGTGCAAATACCATTTTTTTTAACTTGTAGTGGATGACACTGGATGTTAGTACAGTTTTTTTCAAATTTATTCATTAATTAAATTTAATTAATCAATTTTAGTTGTTTTTTTAGATTTAAGTTGCATATATTTACCAATAGATGGCGTAATATAAACTTAAAAAAATGAATGAAAATTATTTATAAAGGACTTTCTGTAATGTAGTGAAAAAAAAAAGTAGGAATTGACTTTTAAAATTTTTTTTTATATATAATACTTGTTTATTTAAACAATGCAATATTGAATATTTCACTAATTGAATACCAAAATTACAGATCAAACAATAGAAATTCATCCTTTTCAGACAATACAAAAGCAATGCAAACAACTTTGAAATTTTACTTTTAAATGAAAGAGATTTTTCAAATAGTTGATACGTGGTTAATGATCAGTTCTAATGATTAAAAAAAAATTAAATTCAAACAAATCGAGAAAATTTATTTTCATTCATTTAAATCATAAAATTTCTATAATAATTATTATAAATTGCATATTAAAACAAAAACAATTTTTTTAAATTTAAATTGCATAAATTTAAATTAACATTTTTTCCATTTAAACAATGCAATATTGAACCCGTCTGTAATTGAATACCGAAATCACAGAGCATACAATAGGAATTCATCAATACAGTGTTGAAACAACTTGATAATTTTTCTTTTAAATGAAGGAGATTTTTCAAATAGTTAATGATCAATTCTAATGATTAAAAAAAAGAAATATAAATTAAAAAAATCGAGAAATTTCTATAATAATTACTAAAAATTGCATACTAAAAAGAGAAACAATTCCATCTATTTCAGTTGCGTAAATTTAAATTATATATTTTTTTTTTTCATTTAAAAAATACAATAGTGAACATTTCTCTAATTGAATACCAAAATCGCAGAGTATACAATAACAATTCCTCAATGCAATGTTGAAATAACTTGGAAATTTTTCTTTTAAATGAAAGTGATTTTTCAAATAGTTACGCAATTTATCAAATAATAATAATAAACGATTATTTTGATGCAAATTCTGTCGCAATTATTTTGAAAAACATTTATTCAAAACATGATTTAAAATAACAAACACAAATGATTTCAATGAAAAGCAAAAACCAGGTGACGACCCAAAACTTCTGTTGTTATTCTATGGATCTGTTTAAAACGCCTAAATTTAAAAGTCTTTCAATTTATTTATAGATAACAATAACTGATTCTGATAACAAAAAAATTATTCATTTATGTCTGCATTACAGCATTTTATTTGCGGTTACATATATTTCAAAATGAAATAAAAATTATTTTATGTTCGATTAAAAATAATCCTTGAATATAACGATCATTAGAGTCAGAAAAGCGGATTTAATTATGTTTATGCATCTATGACTAACGATCAGTTTTTTAAATTTGAAAAAAAAAAAAAGATGATTTCTAGGAAATGAATATGTAATAATCAAATGTGATGACTGAAATATCTAAAAAAAGATAATGAAAATATTTGTGTTCATAACTTTTTATTTATTTATTTTATTTTATTTTTTTTTTTACTAATGACGGAATTTCTAAACCTTCTTCATTATAAAAATGGGAGATCGAATTTAAGAAAATAATGATATAAAAAATAATAGAAAATAATTTAAAAAAAAAAAAAAAAAAAAAAAAAAAAAAAAAAACAGAATAGAGATAATAAAAAATTCGAACAAGTTCTTTACTTTAGAAATTTTGCAGATAAAGAACTGAATATGTTTAAAAATGTATCAAATTAAAATGCAGAAATATATGCTTCAGCGGTTTATGAAAAATTGGAATCTAATTAAAATATAAAAAATTATTTCCTCAAATGCGGAATAAAATCATTTAAAATAATTGAAAATTTTCAATGCTAAGCAAATATACAAAATAGCACTATGCGTTGCATGTGTGTGTGAGCTAGAGTGAAAATGAATAAGAGTTCGATTCCTGTTATAGGCGTGCTTTTAATTTACAGTTTTCAAAACAGATAATGCGATTGTTTTTGTGGATTCTTTTTCGTATATAAATTTTTATATGGGAGTTTACAGGGTTCTTCTCTTGTGACACAATAATATGGTTTAATTACACTTTAATGTCCTCTCGGGAAATCCTACTTTTCTTCCATGTACCTCTTGTCAATACTTCCTGTACAAAATTAGCTCATAATGTAGAGTCCTGATTAAAAAATAAACGCCTTCACATTTTTTGAAAGATAAAAGGAAGCTAGAATATGGAATTAAAATTTTCAGAGTATTATTATTTTTTTATTTAAAGTTTTTTTTTTTTCTTATGTCACTTGTTAGACAACAACATCTAGACAGTCCATGAATCCATGATCTCATGGAAGAAGGGAAAGGGGCAGCTTCTGTTATGATGGAGCACTCGTAGGTAGAAGTCTGACTTGGCTTCGTGTCGCTGAAGAAGCTGGGCAGTGCCATCAGGGTGGAATTTTAGGGGGAACTACCCCGCGTTTGCGTAGTACGGAAGAAAACCTGTGAAATACTCACCAAGTAGTCGGACTAACGAGGCAAGATGCTGAACATCACAAACGTCATCGATTCTTTTCGTTTTTAAAACAATGTCTACAACAAAGCCTCTAGTGAATTGAACCTCCTTACCAATGTTTAACAGTTGTGCACGTTACCAGTGAACCACGAGTTACGCTGATTAAAAATATAAAAGAAACTAAATACTAAATTGATGGGGATTTTTCATATACAAAGCATTAATTTTATCGATAGATACTTGATACTAGTATATCGATTAAGGCAATTATAGTTATATATAATATCAATAGACGTATCTCATTACGATTAATACAATCGATAGTTATACTTAATATATATATATTGATATGATAATAAAGTCATGCAGTTACATTGAATTATTTACTCTGTATTTTAAGTTTCTTGTTAAGCAATTATGCTTCAAACGCGTTTATGAATTACAATGATTAGTAATTATAAATTAATTAGATTTACAATGATTATTAATTACAATGATCTATTGAAAATTAGATAAGAGTGAATATTATTTTAATGATTATTATTATGATTATGATTATGATTTATTATTATGATTAATATTTTAATGAATATTACTTTAATTAATGTATTTGTTAAATTGAAACATGCTATTAAATGATGACTGTTTAGTGTATAGTTTTAATGGTTATATTAGTTTATATATAAAAAAAATGGATATCAGTGTTCCTAATATCACTTTCTTTTTCATTTCAGGTGAGTGTAAACCAGTTCTATTTCAAATTAAATTGAATATTATTTGGTAAGTGTTACTTAATTTTATAATCATCTACTTATAGTATTGTATGCATTACATAAACTCGGTATTATTTCAGTAATGGAGTATTTTAAAATGTTATTTCATAATATATTCTTACAAAGATTAATATTTTTGTCAAAATAATTGTAATCTTTGATAAATTAATTTTGACTTACATAATTTTCCATCATAATAATTTATTCGCTTTATATCATCTATACAATTATATTTCAGCACTTGTAGAAATACTTTAAAATCAAATATTTCGTCGTTACTTTTTAAATTCTATTGGTAGAAAAGACCGATATATATCAAAACTTTCCTTTTCGAATATACTATTCGTAATTTGTTGCCTTAAAGGTCATTTTTTAATGCAATCTATCTATTCAATCTATTTTATTTTAGGATTTAAAAAAACAAATACAACAGAAAAAAACAAAATATAATACAAAATACAAATTATTTTTAAATTAAATGTAATTTAAAACACAATTAGTTAACCTTAGGCCTTTTTTTCAACCATGATAACTAGACATAACTTTGTGCTAATGGATGGACCATTAGCTAGCGCTCTACCCTTTGGTGCAACGGGCTTCAAATTCGAATCCGGGCGGTGGCATGGATGTTTGTCAGTGGTTTCATTAAAGAAAATCTGCACTGTTTATGATAAAATAATCTAATTTCAGGTAATTTTTCTCAGTAACTACTAAACAAACTGTCTTAAAAATTGTATTATGTTTAAAATGTTTTTAAAATTAATTTGAAATTAAAATTGTTTTTTTAATTTAAATAATACTTTAAAAAATATTTAATTTATACAATCAAAAATCTTGAATTTTTTTTTTTTTTTTGAAAATTTTTTATCTAAAGAAAAGTTTGAATAAACTGTTGAAATGATAACCGCCGTTTACCTAAACTGCTTTTTTTTTTTTTTTTTTTTTTTTTTTTTAATAATTATAAATTTTGAGGAATCATCATTAAAAATAATGTAGGAGGATAATAAAAGCTGCTTAACCCTTTCGTACAAAAAGCACATTAATATACTTTCCATTGAAATAAATGAATAAATGATATATTAATAGAGACATCATACATCAGAGAATAAGATGAGATCAAAATCTCAAAATCTTTCATCTTTGCGATCTTTTTTTCTATTTTTTTCAATTCCTTCTATTAGCTCACACTCTCCCTATGTATATCTTGACACTTGACGTTAATGCAGGTTTTATAAATATTAATTCAGTAATTAAATTTAATTAATTAGTTTTAGTTGTTTTTTAGATTTAAGTTGTATATATCTACCAATAGATGGCGCCAGATAAACTTAAAAAATGAATGAAAATTATTTATAACGGACTTCCTGCAATAGAGTGAAAAAAAGAAGGAATTGACTTTAAAAAATTTGTTTTTATATTAATTGTTTATTACTAAATTTCCTAAATAGGGCCTGATGGCCGAGTGACTAGCGCTCTGGAACTCGGTGCCACAGGCTGAGAGTTCGAGCCCCGAGGTGCCATGGATATTTGTTAGTGATTGAAAATCCACTTTAAGTTGTAGTTCATGACTGCAGAGTGTATATATGACTTGTAGAGCGTTGGGCGTAAGGTTGATAACTCTGCTCCGTAAAAAGAAAACCTCTCCTGTCTCGAAATCTGGCAGTAGGGCCACTATGGGCTCTTGTGTCAATGAAGGAGAAGAAATTTCCATAATACAAATTGCTGTCATACGTCTAGAATGAGAAGTCAGAAATGCAATTTAAAATGAGTCACACCAATTTTTTTTACAAATGGGATTATTCCCACGCCGAATTACATAAAAACATTTGGCATCAGTGATAATCCACGAGTCTTGTTTTCCTGCTAAAATATTAGCCAATCAGCAACCATTTATCAAATTCATTCAGCCAATCCGATCTCCAAATTTAAAATGCTTCCCTAGAAAAGAAATCAGCTTTTTATGACACAGAACAAGCAAAAACGGACTGTAATTCAACAGAAAATATATAAATGGGTGCTCTGGTACCCAGTGTATACACAAACGCAGTTACTTTCGAATTTATTTGACGTATGGAGGGCCCAACAACACCTTTTTATCCGAATCAAAGTGTTGAAACATGTCAAATTGCGAGTTCCACTTAGCTGAGGGCCGCGGAATGATCAATCAGAGAAATATGGCCCCAAGTAAAAAAGGAATTAGAGAGGGGGCAACTTTTTCCACATGTCGAGACATGTATCGTTTCCTCTCGTTCTAGCCGAATGCGCGGGAGAAGAACAATAAATCATTCGATTTCAAGTCCCAATCTAGAGCGGGTTTCAACTACAGATCATGCGAGGGCGCGAAAAATCCATTTATCTTCGATCGCTGCTTTTTTTACTTTTTTTTATTTTATGTTCGTTGAAATAGCACTTTTCAAAGATTAGGTCCGAGAACGGTGTTTCTCGCTTTGCCGTGATGGATGGACAAATTTGGAGGAGTTGGCTTGCGTTGCCAACTTGTGCCTTAATAACTGGAAGGGTTTTCTGTTTTTTTTATCGCGATTTTGCTTCATGGAAATTTTACTACTATTCCAAAAGCATTGAGGCAACTATGTGATTCTTCTTTAATAGTCTGTTTTCAATTAGAAACCATTTAATCGCTAGCTATTAGGGTGCTGAATTCCCGATTTTTTTCTAATGTAACTGGCAATACAGTTAATCTTTATTCCATAAGAAAGGGCTGCACCGACGTTACTCATTTAGCACCAACTGGTGGGGGGTGACGGGTAGTTTGTAGATATACTACGAACGCGAGTAACACTACCTCACAGTGCTCTACGATCCTATTAGACCGGGACCTACGGTTTAAAGTGGATGCCGAACCTCAACAAACATCCATGGCATCGGCGGGACTCAAAACCGAAACCTTTGATACCAGTGTTAGCTCCTCGGCCATAAGTGGTCATATTGTTATCTGTGGCTTTATTGGAACTCAATCCATATAAATTTGGCACTTACAGTAGAAACAAAAAGGGCATATGAACAACTCAAAATGACAAAGGGAAAAGACCAGACATTCTTAATAAAAAATGGTCAGAAGGCCTTAAAAACAGTTAAAAACAAGTTAACTGTTCCAAGGGTAAAAATTTAAAACTACAAGCACCCTAATAAAGGCCCGTGGGATCAGGACATGTTTTGTCTGGCCCTACAGTAAAAGAGTACACAAATCAACATTCAATTGTAAGTTAGGGTCCAGTCCCGAGCAAACAAGCAAATAGATCTTATTCATTTTCTCTGCCTTTCATAAAACATATATATCAGAATTCACAATCACCATTTCGGCCAGATATTCGCCAGTTGTGACTATTTCTTAATTTCAAATTGTCAACATCCTCTTTGCGAGCTTTTCCACTAAATTGTTTCCAGTCATCCTCGATTGTGTCCCCCAATTTTCCCAGACTTTGGTGTTAGATGATATTTCACTACTATACGATGACTTAATTTTGTCCCGTATAGTTCTTCTAAAAGAGTCAAGAAGTATAGGGAGCCTTAAGAAGTTCTTCTGTTCTTTTTTGTGCCAGAAGATCTGCCCTTTCGTTCACGCCCATTCCAATATGTGACGGAATCCACTGAAAAGTGATGCACTTACCATTTTCATTATGGAACTTTAACAATCGTAATTAAAATAAACATTGTTAATAACTTACATTAATAATAATAACTTAAATTATTAATAATAATTAACATGTGATGGAATCCACTGGAAAATGATGTATTTACCATTTTCATTAAGGAACTTGGTATCTTATATTATTTTGGTTACAATTGCCGACTCAGACCTTGTTTATTATCATATTATGTTATAGGGATTTTGATATCCGACATTGATTTAAATAAATTAATAAACGCATTGACAAATGAAACGGTAGAAGAACAGATAATTTGCTGCAATAATTATATTACCAATTATTATAAAAAATTGAATTATCATAGAATCGAATTATTATTTTACCAATTATCATAAAAATTGAATTATTATAGAATCGATTTATTATTTTACCAATTATTATAAAAATCGAATTATTATTGTACCAATTATTATAAAAATCGAATTATTATAGAATCGATTTATTATTGTACCAATTATTATAGAATTAAATTATTATTTTACCAATTATAATAGAATCGTCAGTGCATTTTTATGCAAATAGATTTTTCATTAAATATTTATTTTATTTTAAACAATCTAATAATAAATAATTTTTAATTTTTTAATAATTTTTAGTTTTTTTTTAATGATAAATAATTTTTGTAAACATTCATATATGTCTGTTCGAAACTGAAAACGTTTGAATAGAAATATATGAATAGTTTCTTAGATTAAATCCTTTTATTTATTCAGAGTTACATTTGCTCAAATAATAACGAATAAATATGAATAAATTCGGACATATTTTTTTATATTTATTGCTACACATCAATATTTCAACACACTATATATTTTCGAATCGAAATAAAAGTCATTTTGATGATTTTTTCGAACACCACCTTTCAAAAATGGCAGAATTAAAGAGCTTTGGCCCGTGCTTCAGAAATGGCCAAAATGACTCTGGCAACATTTCACTGACAGGACATATCATGTGAGATAATGTACACTTTCAACGGTTGCCATGGTTACCCGCGACACTTAGCCCAATCAATGGCCGTCCAATCATACAACAACCAGTCGCAATCAATAAAAAATGAATTTGGTTCAGCATGTTCTTTTGACGGACACCATTTTGCCTTTTTTTATTATTCATGTTTCGGTTTTTTTTTTTTCTTATTCTAGGAAAAACGATTTATTTTCCATTGGAAAAACTTTTAGTATAGTAAATTGGAAAAGTAGTACGTAGTCGTTATTTTTATTTTGTTAATATAACATCGCTGTTTTTTTTTTTTTCAGCATACACAGCGCAATTGTGCCTTTGTTTGTTTAACAATGTTTTCGAAAACAGACCATCCTATTTTTGTATATTTCCAATAAAACAATTCCTTTTTCAAAGAAATATTTTTTTGCATGTTCTAAAAATAAAATTAGTAATTTAGCAAATCCAATTTTGCTTTTAATAATACTATTTCAGAAAATATTAGTCTAGTCAATAATAATTCTTTAATGGAATTATGAATACTTAATACTGTGGAAGTCATAAAGAATTTTTTTTAATAATTTGAAAAGAGAAATGCTATTTATTTGAGACTGGGAGAACAACCGCAGTCTGATAGCCAAGTGACTAGCGTTCAGGTCTTTAGTAACACAGGCTTTTGGTTTGAACCCTGGCGGTGGCATGGATGTTTATGAGGGGTTCGAAATCGACGTTAAACTATTGGTCCCGGTCTAATTAGCCCAAAGTGTGCCCAAAATGACCGACAAACTTAACTAAACCGAATTGGGAGAATGTAGTACAATCGTGTACTACATTTTGAAAACTTTTACTTGACAATGAACTATCTATACGTTGCAAGTAAAATTCAAAAATAAATAAAATTTAATCTGTAATTTTAAGTTCTGTAATGTTTTATAATGTACAGGGACATTTTCATTTATCCTTCTTCAACTTTTCAAAATATGTTGTACTAAAGCAGTTTGCAATACAGAGACAGTTAATCTTTATACATAAGCAAGGGCTACATTAGCACTTCTCAGGGGGCACACATTTAGCCCTACTCAGTTACTCATTTTTTACTCAGTTTAGTTACTCATTTAGCACTACTCAGGGGGCACTTGTAGCTTGAAGATATGCTACAGAAGCGAGTAATCCTACCCCCACAATGCTCTACGACCTAGGGTTAAGTGGATTCCGAACCACTGCAAACATTCATGGCACCGCTGGGACTAGAACCCTGAGGTGCCAACGCCAGAGCACTAGCCACTCAGCCATCAGGTGCCCCTCAATAGATATACTGACAGAGAAATTTTCATGTTATGCCCTTCAAGAAGTCCTGATTTGGCACCTCTAGACTTTTATTTGTGGGATTATCATAAGTTCAAAAACTATATCACATTACGAGCCACATTAACACTGCCCATGATGCATTGCCACTGAATAGATATTCACTATCATGTGGAGAGTAACTACTTTTCATATTCAAACTCATTAAATAATAATTCCAATTCTCATCATGTTTTGGGTTCGAATCCCAAGTGGGGACTTGGATGATTGTAGTGGTTCGGAATTCACTTTAAGCCGTAGATCCCAGTCTCATATGACACTAGAGAGTCACAGAGCCCAATCAAACTTCTCACCCACATTATTCTCAAACTGCAAAGGGCCAACTCAGCTCTAGGCACAGTGATGTGGTGTGGTGTAGTAGTAATTCTCCTCATGTATTAATTCGAAACATTGCAGCATAAAAAAAAAAAAAACGAAAAAGTTTGTCGCAAATATAACTTTTCTAAACAAGTCCAACTTTTTTCTGCGATTCTGTAGCATATCTTTATTTATTTATTATTTTTTTTTTTTTTGTTTGAAACATGTAATACCGAGTTTATGATATTTCGACAGTAATCATTTGAGTGTTTTCAATAGAAATACTCTTTTATTTTATTTATCCACCCTCACACCATTATTTCATTAAAGTAGCCCCATCACAAACGCAATCCATTTGCTCAGATGAGTAATTACGTGCCGATTATTTCAGTGGGCACCAGGGCACAGTTGTCGAGCACCGAATTTCAGAGCCACGACCGCTCTTGGCGACATGTGGCCGACGCAGGCCTAATCCAGAATTATCACGGGCGGTGTTATCTCAGGGCCCTCTCCAAATAATAGCTCTCATAACAATGAGTAACAATAAAAGGAGACCGAGTCGCGTGCAGCCATTGTGTACATATCTCACCTGGCGTCATATAAATGGATATCACGTTATGCATTATATAAAAGCCTGCTCAGGAAATTGGCGCCAAGAAGGGAATTTTTTTTCCCCTCTCCGCTCTCGATTGAGGGATTTTTTCCCCATCGTGTTTCAAAGAACACAGATAAAACTTTTCCCCTATACTGTAATTTTTTCCCCCTTGAGGTGATCTAAGAGCGAACTATAGCACCAGATGTAACGCCAAAAGTTATTTATTTATTTATTTTGGTAAAGGAAAACATTTAATTATTTTGATACGTAATGTGGGTGTGTTTGTGAGTTCATGCATTAATTTGGGTGGTTTTGTGACATCTAGGATGGTGTTAATAAATATAATATTTAAATGCTTAAATGTAATGTATAAATGTTTAAATGTAATGTTTAAATGCTTAAATGTAATGTATAAATGTTTAAATGTAATATATAAATGTTTAAATGTAATGTTTAAAATAAATGTTTTGTTTTCTATGAAATATAGCTTTACAATATGTATTTTATAAGAATATTTTCGTACAAATTAAAGCAAATGAAAATGATTGAAAGCTCAATAAAACGAAAAAGCTTGTGATTTTATAAAGGAACAACTTATAAAAAATATCTTTAAAATATTAATTTATTAGTTTATGAGTATCGTAACTATTTTCGTATTTTTGAAGGTTATCTATAGCAAACAAAAGTTATTAGCCTATATTTAAAGTTTATTTTACCCATTTTAAATTCTTCTCATTTCTTAATTTTAATTCGTCTTTAAGCGTAGGCGGCCAAATGGCAAACGCTTTGGTCTTTGGTACCACGTGCTTCAAGTTCGAACCCTGGCGGTGGCATGGATGTTTGCTAGCGATTCGGAATCTGGGGCCTGATGGCTGAGTGGCCAGCGTTCTGGCGCTCGTTACCACAGTTTCCAGGTTCAAATCCCGGCGGTGCTATGGATGTTTGTAGTGGTTCGGAATCCACTTTAAGCTGTAAATCCCGGTCTTATATGTCCGTAGAGCGTCACAGAGCCCAATCAGACTTCTCACATACATCATTCCCAAACTGTAAAAGGGGCAACTCAGCTCTAGACACAGTGATGTGGTGTGGTGTAGTAGTATTAGTGGTTCGAAATCCACGTTAAGCTGCAGGTACTGGTCTAATTAGCCTAAAGTTTGCAAAAAACGACAGTAGGGCGACAGACCAAATCCCTAAGTTTAAAAACTTTCATACATACACTTTGAATTTTTAATGTATTTAGTGTATTTATTTGTTTTTTAATATAACGTATCTTAACATAGAGCGACAAACCAAATCCTTTAATTTAAAATTTTCATACATTTACTTTGAATTTCTAACGTATTCTAAAACTAACAGTTGAAAAAAAAAATTCTTTTCTGTTTTTATTATAAATTTGTTATAAGAAAAAAAAAGTTAAAATGTTAAATTAATTAAACCTTCTAACAATTCCCTGTTTTTTCCTAAGAAAAAAACAGTAAAAAAGTAATAAGCCATCAAATAATGGTGATAGTTAATAAAAAGAGATATGAAAAATCAATTAGCTTTCTGAAAGAAAAATATTTTTCCACACTAATAAACCGTAAGTTAAAAATTCAATCAATATTTTCATAGGGAAATCAGATTCAGACTAATTTTCAAACTATTCTTATCATTTCTCTTATCAATCGAGGGGAAAAAAAAGAAAAATTTGCAAAGCAAACGATTTTTTACCTCACCAACCCCTCCCACCCCCTTCTTTTGTGCATAAAAAGGAAACATATCTCTTGCGCAAAGGTTAACCAATGACAATGTCGTCTGTAACTCGGAAAAAAAAAAAAAATTAAGAACTGAAAAATTCTTTGCATTATACAGAAAAGTACAGTCCGAAAGAGAAAAAATCTATCCTATCAGAATTCAGAAAAAAAAAAGAAGGAAAAAAGTTTTTATAAAAAGGGAAAATAGCAAAATGTATTAGGGAAAAAGGTAGGAGTGGGGAAAAGACATGGAAAATATTAGAGCTCGGTTGATACGGACCCTTTCTCAGTTAAATTATTGAATGACATTAGTCAAGGGAGCGAACGCCGAGTTCTGTTTGAGTGGTGACGTCATCGACCATTACAGTTGTTGCCATGGAAACAAATCGTGCGCCAAAACAAACGAAAGCTTCTCCGCTTGTGCCAGGGTCTATGGTGCTTCGCGAATATTAGATTAAATTTGGCGATGAGGCAGAAAAATTTCCAGTTTGGCTTAATTTTTTTTTTCCCCTTTTTTCTTTTCTTTCTTTCTTTTTTCATTAGCAAACCTTGCGATGAACTAATGCTAATTTAGAAAAAAAAAAAAAAAAAAAGAATTTGAATTGTTCATGTGTGAACTAATTTTAAAAAATAGATGTTTTTAATGTTATAATTAATATTTAGAAATGCAGGTAAATTTGTGTTTCACAAGTTTGGATTCAGCCAATATTTTCTGAAACCTTTATCGTAATTTTTTTTTCTTCAAGTAAAAAATAAATAAACGCAAATATGAAGTTTTTGATAACTTAGGAATTTTTACTCTCTGTTATTGGAACAAAAAAATATATTTTTGAAAAAAATTAAAGAATTTTAGTATATTGGAATATTTAAACTGCTTTACATTCTTGGATATCCAAAGTTTTTTTCAGATTTTTGGTAAAAAGAAGTATACTTAACATAACCAATAAAATTGAGTTTTAAATTCAGCCAATTTTTTTTTCTGAAACCTTTAATATGATTTTGGTATTTAAATAAAAAAAAAAAAAAAAATAAATTAAGCATGAAGTTTTCAATGCATTAATAATTTTCTGCTAAAAATAGTTTAATGAACATTAATATATTTAAATATTTAAACATGTTTTACATTTTTTACAATCAAAAAGCTATTTAGAATTTTAGTAAAAAATGGATACTTAACATTTAAGAAAACATAAAAAAATCCGAAGATTTTCAATCAGTTTCTATACTCCTATTAATAAATAAATATAAAATTTACAAATATATTTATAGATATGATTATAAATATTTCATATATCATACTATTAATATCATTATAAATCTATAAATAAAAGTAAATTCGTTTTAAATACTGCCTACAGATTAAATGAAATTATATCCTTATAATTTTGTTAAAGGGTATTTAAACATTTATGAATTTTTATACATATTTAATTATATTCTGAATAAAATATTCAATTAGAAGGAGGGGGCTGCAATGGGGCCTGATGGCCAAGTTCTGGTGCTCAGGTTTCGGGTTCGAAGGCCGGCGGTGCCATGGATGTTTGTAGTGGTTCGGAATCCACTTTTAGCCGTAGGTCCTGGTCTCATATGACCGTAGAGCGTCATAAATCCAAACCAGACTTCTCAACCATATCATTCCCAAACTGTAAAGCAGCAACTAGGCTCTAGGCACAGTGATGTGGTGTGGTGTGATGTAATAGTAGTAGTAGGAGAGACACAATTGAGATGTAGTGACTCATATATCCCGTGGAAACTTTGAATATGCTACCTATCTATTGTTCCAGTATGGAATAGTCTCAGATCCAATTGGCGGGCATTTTAAATCAATAGCGGAGGGAAGTGCCATGGATGTTTGCATTGGTTCAAAATCCATTTTAAACCGTATGTCCCGGTCTCATATGACCGTAGAGCGTCCCAGACCCCAGATTTCTCACACCCGCATCCTTCCCAAACTGTAAAGGGGCAACTAGGCTCTAGGCACAGTGATGTGGTGTGGTGTGAAGTAGTGTAGTAGGAGAGACACAATTGAGATGTAGTGACTCATATATCCCCTGGAAACGTTGAATATCTTACCTATTCATTGTGGATCAAACAGTCTCAGATTAAGTTGTCCAGCATTTTGAACCAATACCGAATCTGGCGCTCTGTACCACAGGTAACGGGTTCGAATCCAGGCGGTGGCATGGATGTTTGTAGTGGTTTGGAATCCACGTTAAACTGTATGTCCCAGTCTATTTAACTCTTGTGTGCACAAAATAATCGTAGAGTGACGAACCAACCTTCAAATGGTACAACATCCCCATGATGTAGTAAGGCCCTCTGCATGTTATGAGTCCGAATGTAGATCTCGGTCTCATATGACCGTAGAGCGTCACAGAGCCCAGCCACATCATCTCCAAACTGAAAAGGGGCAACTCAGCTTTTTAGGCACAGGTATGTGGTATGGTTTAGTAGTAGTAGGAGAGACACAATGCGGATATAGTGACTCATATATCAAGTGGAAACGTTGAATATGCTACTTATCTACTGTTCCAGTGAGGAATAGTCTCAGAGCAAATTGCCCAGCATTTTAAACCAATAGCAACACAAAAAACTATTTTTAGATAGTATAATTCAATGGAAAAAAATCTATACATGAAAACATAAAGTTTAACACACTTACGATGCATTCAAAAGTATTGGAGAGTAACTTTTAGTGTCCGTTCAAAAAAAAAAAAGAATCTATCCCATTTATTTGATGAACCCTCTCCGTCAGGCTAACAGAAAAGAAAATGGGGGCAGGACACATAGCTATAAATGTTTTAAACTTTCTTTTTTTTTTTTTTTTTCATTTCTACATCTGTCCAAACTTTTTTTCTGTTTGTTTTTTTTTTCTTTTCATCTGCAGTAAACACATGCAAATGGAGCCAAAGAAAACACATTTGTTTTCTAAACATATATATATGTATTCCAGATGCTCTGCTACGAGTGGGGAAAGAAAAGGGAAAAATAAGCATATCAGAAAACAAAAGGGAAAAAAAAAATAAACACACAGGGACGATTCGTGTAACACTATTTCGGTGGATATTTGCTTATGTAAGGCTAGAAGCGAAATGGGTTAATATCCCCCCACCCCCTTTTATCTCTTTTTTGGATTCTCGATCTCTTTTTATGACCTTCATGTTTTTCTTACAGCTAGTTTCGTCTTTATGGCTTCTTAGCTGCTCTTGATTTTCCCTCCGCCATTTTTTATTTTTTCCCTATTTTTCCCTCGTGTTCGTCTTATTATACGTTTGGAATCTAAACTCAACCACGAATTGGGGATTCTTAATTAAATGAAAAAAAATATATATATAGCTGACTCTTTTTTTTTTTTTTTTTTTTTCAATTATGGGATCATCTATTGATTGAAATGGTTTTTAAAGTAAATTTTTTTTTCTTTTTATTAAGGTTAATGTTTACTTAGGAACATTTTTTTTTTCTGAACGTCTGAGTTGAGATGAAATTTCCCTTTTTATACTTTTTTAGGGAAAAATATTTCTTTTGCAGATATTTATTATTATTATTAAAAAAATCTCAATAAAAAGGAATTTAGAGGGAAAGTTATTGGAAGTAATTTACATAACGACAAATCGTCTTTTTTCCACTGTTTAACATTCAAAATTTCTAATTATGAATATTAAATATTATGCGGCTAATTTTTGTGAAAAAAAAATCATACGTATTTCTTTAAAAATGTATTTGATTTCTGCAATAATGATACATTTATTTGATCTTTTTAAGAAATGTAAACAAATAAAAAGTGGTTAAAACAATTGCAAACCTCATTTTCTGATATAAATCAGTGTGTTTCATATTATTTAGTAGGATATCTGATGTAAAAATCTATTTTATGAAACTTTTTAATTTCATTTCGAATTTCCAAATTTTAATTCCAAAGCTGAACTTCATGTGTAAATAATGTAAATAATCATAAAAATAATTAAGAAATAAATAAAAATTCTTGTGTATTTTATTTGAATTTTAATTCTAAAGAGAAGTTTCATTTGTAAATAATGTAAATAATCAGAAAAATAATTAAAAATTAGTAAAAACTTCTTGAGTTTCTTATTTGAATTTTAATTCCAAAACGAAGCTACGTGTATAAATAATGTAAATAATAAGAAAATGAATTAGAAATAAATAAAAATTCTTTTTTATTTGAATTTTTGATTCAAAACGAAACTTTATGTGTAAATATTAAGAGAAATTAATTAAGGAATAAATAAAAATTCTTGCATTTTTTATTTGAATTATGGTTTAACTGCTTTAATTTTTTTAAAAAAGTGATAAAATTTTTCTTTGCTGTGTTAATTTTAATATAAATCTTTTATTAAATGATATATTTTCATTTTCATCTTGCTTATAAAAACTACAATCTCACAATTTGGAATGAACATAAAATATAGCACAGGAAAAATTAAATAAAACATAACATAAACATAATTTTTATTAATCAACGTAGCTCTGACTTTTTGTAGGGGAACTTATTTACCTTAAATTTCTAGGGAAATTATTTACAAATAGTGAAAATTATTACAAATTGTGACAAAATTCTGTAGGGAAATTATTTACAAATAGTGACAAATTATTAAAATTTGTGACAAAAATTTTGTAGAGAAATTATTTACTTTAAATTTGTGGGGAAATTCTTTACAATTAACGACAAATTATTACAATTTGTAACAAAATTTTATGGGGAAATTATTTACTTTAAATTTGTACGGAAATTCTTTATAATTAGTGACAAATTATTACAATTTGTGACAAAAATTTTGTGGGGAAATTATTTACTTTAAATTTGTAGGGAAATGATTTGCTTTAAATTTGAAGAGAAATTATTTACAATTAGTGACAAATTATTACAATTAGTGATACAATTTTGTAGAGAAATTATTTGCTTTTAAATTTGTAGGGAAATTATTTACTTTAAATTTGTAGGGAGATTATTTACAAATAGTGACAAAATTTTGTAAGGAAATTATTTACTTTAAATTTATAGGGAAATTACTTTACAATTTATGACACAATTTTGTAGGGAAATTATTTACAATTAGTGATAAAATTTTGTAGGTAAATTATTTACACAAAAGAAGAGAAAAGTATTTTTAATATTGATCTTATTTATTGAGACATTTATCACTTTCTGACTACTTTTAATCATTGCTAAAAGCCCTAATCCTCTTCAAAACAACAAACAGACTGTGCCTTTTTTCGTTTTCTTTATCCACCCCGAAAAAGTAGAAAGATTACAACCTTCCTTCTGACACTCTATCCGGCAAAAAAGCAAACCAACACCCATCCAGGTATTTAACGATACACATCTCCAAAAAGTTCTGCTGCCATCCACTCAGACATACACAAAAGGATTCCCGCTTCCCTGAACCTCATTGGATTAGACGGCGATGTTTCTATATCCAATGAGGGATAGGAATCAGTCCTGTGTATATCTGTCCGAGATCCATAAGCTTAAGTGGCGGGCTCCTCCAATCGATGGCAGGGTTTCGGTATGCCATGGACACTGTTCCACCAATTACCGCTGCGAATGAAACTTGGTAAGTGGCACCGCACAGAAACAGATTAAGAGGATGGATTCCATCTCTGTCCGGTTGGAGGCGAAGTGGCTCGACTAATTGACCTGCTCCAGAACTCAGGATTCTCCCGGACTAGGGTAATAAATCTAGTCCTCTCTCTACTTCTGGGGAGTCACTTTGGAAAGTAATGCTGTACTATGCACCCAGTCTGGGAGTTTAATATCAAAGTTTGGCCCCAGATGCTTCGTATTTGTCAAAGAAATATTTAATAATGGATGAAAATGAATCTGTGTCTTTGTTATCACAAATTTGATTCAAATTATTTTTGTGTTCAGTAAACATTTACTTTATTTATAGGTATAAAATGAAGTTTGTGTAGCCACAGATTCAATACAAATAAAACAAATTTATGTGGTATAAATTTACATTTTTTTTTTTTTCATCCTTTTTTTTTTTACTTTCAGCAATGTTTGACTCCCTTTTGGGAATAATATTAAATCATTGAGTCTTGAATTTTGTTGTTTCAAATATTTAAGTGTATAGAAGATGGTTTGAATTTTTCATATGAAAATTAACAGTCCCTTTTTATTTTTTGAAGTATTCTCACAAATTTTTAATGGGAAAACAAAAAAATAAAATGTATTTGGGAAAATGATAACAACGGTAAGGAACATAGTTAACGAACATTAAGGTTGAATTAAGAAATTATGCAATATCCTTATAATCCATTAATTTTTCACACATTAAACCTGTTGGCATGATCATTAAAATTAACCAAACAAATACCACCACACTTTTTTTGTTTAACATTTGTGGATCTCATATACCACTTATTCATACACGAATAGTCCATGGACAGGTTATTGGGGGTGTCTTCATATACAATGCCTTCTGAGATATATTATAGTGCTTCTGAGAGGACTTTTAAGGGTAAATACCACATAACATAAGTATAAAAACAGATAAATTTAAAAATATCCCATCATGCTGAAAGCATACTGAAATAGAAAGTTATCTATTTCAACCTATTGTATATGTCTGACAAAGCGAGTTTTGCATACTTCAATAACATTTGGTAGTGCTTGCAAATATAAAAGTGTGCAAAGGATAACAAATTCACTTCTACTGAGGGAATGATCTAAAGATTTGTTTAAAACATAATTTGATAAAAATGGAGGTTTTAACGACGGCTTCATATTGGAATTTTGTATGGAGTTTTTTTCAATTTTCTCTGATGCAGGATTCAAATATGTGACATTTACTTTCATAAATTCATACGGAAATTGTCACATATATGTCAAAATTTACCTCATTTACTATACATTCCATAATAAAATTAAACACATTTGACTTGCCATGATGCCTTTACATTAATAATTCCGTTCTTTTTTAGTTGAAATTGGCTTCCAAACTAATATCAGAAAAATAGAATTTGACAGCAGTGTATGAATGATTAGAATAAACTAAATACAAATTTTTATAGAAAGATACATGTAGGATCTTAAACAAGTCTTATAAAAAAATCTTTAAAAAAAAGCTGCTTTTAATGACTTTTTAACTTTTCTATTTTTGTTTGTGAAATAAAAATTGTTTGCTCAGGTTTTAAAGAACGCAATACTTGTAGAAAAGAACTCTATTTTCTATTTTCAAATACGATAAACCAAGATGGCATAGATAGATTAAATTTATTAGTTTTTGCTACCAATAATGAGAGTTGAAAGAGGCTTAAAAGATCAGCAAAGTTCCCTGAGTTATCAAGTAATAAAAACAATACATTTACAAACCTTTTAAAATGTTTCGGTAGGAGAACTTTTTGGTTTACTAACAAAATTTTTTGAACCTATTGGGTTTGATGGTGATAAAGATAATGTTTTTTTACTTGAAAGTGAATCAAAATGAAATGTATTTCCAGCAAAAAAATAAAAAAAAAAATAAAAATAAAATAATTAGAACTAAGCTTGATTTCCCTAAGAGGAAATTAAATGTCCATTTTTTATTTTAAATATTTATTCCTAGAATGTTTTTCAAAATAATGATTAAAACTACTGAAATAATTTTTTGAAATAATAAATAAATTCTTTTGAAAAAATAATTGTTGAAAATAAAGAAATGTACTTTTTTAATCAATTCTATCTTCAATTACAATCAGGCATGTACACAAGCAGATGTATTGCAGAAAATGATAATGATAACATCAAAAAAATTACGACGCATGAACATTAGTTATCCCTCGCATGGCATCAGATACATCATGCAGTGATAGAAGAAAAAAAAGCAATATAGAATACTAAAAATAGGTTAATAGCAGGTGTGATTCACTCTACATTTACAAAGTTCTAAAAAGTGAATTTAGAAGGAAATTCAGGCAGTATATCAATCTTTGAGAAAATCTCTCCTTCTGCAGAACCACAATTTTAAAGAACTGAAATAGTGGTTCTACAGTAATTATAGGTTTATGTGAGGGATAATAGGTCTATCCAATCCATCCGGCGAATATCCTAACATTCCAGAAATTCGTCCTCCAGAAAACCTCCATGTGGACGCTTGTTGTCAGCCATTAAAATAAAAAATCTGTTTTAACGAACGCACCTCCAAAAGAAATAGCCTCAAAATCTCATCCCTATATTTCACAGAGGTCACAGATAAAAGTCTGTACATCCATCCAATATGATGTTTGACTAGGCCACCAAATATTCTCTGTTATAGTGTTCTCTTATTCGAACTTTAGAGTGTAGTTAACGAGTCTCTGATTCTCACTAAATGGACATACATAGAGAATAAATGATTTTAGGCTTAGCAGAAGTTCATCAATGAATATAACAATTCTCCAGGATTTCTATCTACAGATTCAATATTATTACTGTACACATACGTTGGATATGAAGTTGGTAGTCACATTTCTATCGTAGCAATCGACGCTGAAGTTTGTTCAATTTCCAGTTGCTATTTATTAATTTTAACTATTTGTTTACAAATTTCAAAAAAATAATAAAAAATTTAATTGAGCTTCTAATCCCTGTTCCTTTATATATATCACTCTCCACTCACGTACTCTTAATTTTAAATACCAGTGTAATGCTGCATTTCTTTTAAAGTTGCATTTTAATTTCTTGTCACTTATATGATAATTTAAAAATAAACCAATCTGTAAAACAATCTGCAAAACTATCAATCAGAGTGATTGATTATTTTCTCAAAGAGAATTTTTTTTTACTTTGTTGATTACTATCAGAATTTTCTATAAGCTGGCACAACTCTCTATAATATTCCTTTGATTTAAATGGTTCAAATAAATAAGTGTTACATTAATCAGTAGGCCTTATTATTAACTATAAAGTAATAAATAATTTTTTTTTACCGACTTTTCGAGATGTTATTTGCCATTGTAGCATTAAATCCTCTCCAACTTTCTATCAGCCTGATTCGTGGTAACTACCGTACAAAAGAGCTCAAATTTAAATCTCAGATTATGTTCATTGTAGTCTCTTCATAACCGATGAGTTCTGATGATGATTATAACAGAGTATATAAAAGCAACGCAGTTTGATTAGTTTTCTGGTTTTCACCCGTACGACACTCATATGTGCTGTAGTTACCATAAAACTTCTGGAAGGTAATACTCTCTCTTCGTACGGCATTGGCGGACTCTTTTTTATGATACGCATAAACAGAATGTGTCGCAGTAATATCCAAAAAAACTTTCTATAAATTTGATGGAAAATTTTGGAAATAAATTTGGTGGAAAGAATTTTTAAAACAATTTTAAAAAAAAACCTAAGGAATTTTTGAATTTTTGGGATTACTTTTAAAAAGAGAGACATCCAATTCATTAATACTTTGAAAACTGAAGATTGTGACAACGTGCATGAGCATGGACAGTCAGTGATTGTTGAGAGTTTTTCCTGTTTTCTCCGTACTGCACTTAAAGTCTTCCCAGTAGACAATATTCTCTCTTGATCAGGCTGGTCGACCATGCTGGCTTCCTTGATCAGCTATGTTGAACTGTTGATGGTATGCATTAGATAATAAGTGGGCCAATCAGCAATTGGAAAAATCAAAACAATTTTTTGTGAATTTAAACTATTTCAAGAAAAATAATAAGCGATTTAAAAAAATTTCATGATCATTTAAAAAAGATAGATATCTCTCAAGTCAATCCTTCATTAACACTTAAGTTTCCCCCATTCTCTTCGAAAGTTCAATACTTTATCAATTTCAACGACACTTCGTTCGTCTGGTATGGAGACCAAAACAAAGACTTTTTGCAGCGGCTGTCGGAAGAAAACACAACCTTGATTCGTTTTCCCCAAAGCGAGCAGCTGTTCCTCTCCAGCAGCAAACATCACAGGTATGGGTTCTCCGGTATTGATTGTTCCGTGGTCGGAATAGGCTTCAACTTCTACTTGATAGGGTAAACTCATTTCAGAAAAGTTTTTTTGTTGATATCGGCAGTGTTTTTGTTTCAGTTTCTTTTTCCTTTTTCCCTTTTCCCTACTTTATCCCTTTCTCTCTCCTCGTATCGTTTTCCGTTTCTTGATTGGGAGCGCCGATGGGTGGATTTAGCTCCAGTTTTTCTGTGGACAGACCTTGAATGGAGATGTAATGATGAAGTTGAGTTTGTGAGAGTGTATCAAGTCGGAAGAAAAATAAATCTGCATTTAACTTCAAAACATTTTGAAGAAATTAGTTTAAAAATTATTATATAATGCAAAAATTACATCATAAAATTTATCTTTACTAGCAATTCAATTTAAATATTTATATACTGAGTATTATGATATTATTTATTTAAGTAAATATTGCATAAAAGGAGTACATAATTTTGGTTTAATTTTCATAATTTGGTAAAATAAGGGTCTAATATTAAAGGAAACCTACAGAGACTACAATGGGATTTTAATATAAAATATGTTTAAACAGCAATGATGTTTAACATTTAGTATGTAATAGCTTATCTCTTTCCATAATTTGGTAAAAAAAAGTCTAATATTAGAGGTAGCCTATAGAGATTTCAATGGGATTTTTAACATAAAATTTGTTTAAACGTTACTAATATACGTTTAATAAGCGTGCAATTGCTTATCTCGAAGAATTAGAGTGGTAAACTAAAAGACATTTAGATAATATGGGAGAAAACCTGGAATCACTCACCTTTAATGAGAAATGGTAACGTATTCCTTTGCATCATCGATTCATCTTTGTCAACAACCAGTGATTGCAACGTATGCTGTTACGTCAGCGAATCCTCTTTTCTACAACCAGTGATTGCTGTTACATCATTGAATCCTCTTTTCTACAACCAGTGATTGCAACGTATGTTGCTACACCATATAAATCCTCTTTTCTACAATCAGTGATTGCTGTTACATCATTGAATCCTCTTTTCTACAACCAATGATTGCAAAGTTTGCTGAGAATAAATTTGAATTTCTAGAACATTAATTCAACTTGATATCCAAATAGCACTTAAAAATATTAATTTAATCTTTAATAAAAAAGACATCAATAAAAAGTAATGCAAATTTTCTCACTGATATTATGAAATAATATTAACTTACTCATAGATCCATTGAATTTATAGTTGTAATAATGTTAAGATATCAAATATTTCTTTTTCATACCATGGAGAAATAAAATATTTCATAGAAGATATCCCCAAACTATATGAACATACTATTGAATCTAGGATCAACGTCTGTAAAATCACATTTGGAAAGGATTAAAGTATGTGATGTTTTAATACCTATCCATTATTCTAAAAGCAACATTACTGCACATGCATTTTTTACAAGAAGAAAACAGATGGCATTGTATACATTTACTCTGACAAAAATATTTAACATATCATTTCTACTTCGATAACTTTTGTGCTTTTAAAAACATTGAAGCTTACCATACAACAGAAAAATAATAATCGTTTGGCCTTTACTACTCCTTCCCCCTTTTCTTCGAATAACAAAAACCGAGGGAGAGAGAAGAGGGGGTGGGTGATGTGAAAAATGTGTTCCAAAAGAATGTTAATGGGGTGTTTCGGCAATAGAAAGAACGCTGTTTAGAAGGCTCTGTCAGGAATTTCAGTCATCTGTCCCGAATTAAACGTTTTCATAATCGGCCGACCCCTGAAAAAAATTAGAATTCGTATGTTTGTTTTTATAAAGGGCAAAAGAATAGAATAAACAGATTAAATGCATCAAAAGGATTTCTGCCTTCTAATCGAAAAAAAAAGGAAGGGAGAATATTTTCTTATTTATTCTCCCAAGATGACATTCCAATCATATTTCTCGAGCGGACGACAATGCAGCTTTGGTTTGCTGGGCAATTTGGAGTAATTGAAACAGAAATTTTATCGTAATTGCTAATTTTGATATAGGGAAAGGTTTTTTTTTTATTAATTAAAGAAATGCTTAATTATTTTCTGTGGCTTCGTGCATGGATATGCATTTCTGTTATTTAATATGTAAAAATGTGTATTTATTTATTTAAAGATCAACGAACTTAAATAGATTTATTTCTAAAATAGATTATTAAATATATTTATAGATTTAAATTGATTTATTTTTTTAAATCCGAGAAAATTTGATAATTTTATTTATTGATGGTTGAAAGAATTTTCAAAGCATGGTCATAAATATTATTCCTGTAGCCTGATGGCCAATTGTCTAGTTGTCTAATTGTCCTAGTTTGCCGCTCTACGATCACCTTGTGTGAACGAGGGCTAAACAGACCGAGACCTACAGTTTAAAGGGGATTCCGAATTATTACAAATATCCATAGACTTGTCACCACTCGAATCCGAGACCTATGGTACCGAGCGCCAGAACGTTAGCCACTCGACTATCAGGCTCCCGGCCAATTGTCGAGGATAGGGACCTGATGGCCGAGTGGATAGCGCTCTGATTCTCTGTGCCACATGTTTCGGGTTCGAATACCGGCCATGGAGGTTTGTTGTGGTTCTCATATGACAGTTGTGCGTCACAGGCCCAATCAGAGTTCTTCTCACCCACATCATTCCCAATTGTCAACTCTAGACACAGTGATGTGATTGTAGTCGTAGTGATTGTTTTTATCATTCCTCACTTCTTACTATTGGGCAGCTCATCGATTAATAACTGAGAGGTCGGAGACGGGCATAGGATAAAAAAAACATTAAAATGTCCTCGAAAATCTCTAATTAATCCAAATAACATAAAATGAGATTAAATATTTTTCATGGCAAATTTTATTTACTTATAAAATGGCTAGTAATAATAATAATATTTTATATGCAACACAAATATCATGTTAGGTTTACATTTTGAATGACAGCAATGCTATCCATAAGCAAGAGTTGTAAATTCAAGCTGTCCTCCGAAGAAGAAGACATCAAAAATTGGGAATCTCTTTCGTTAATTACTACAAGTGCTTCTTCGATTGGCGTGCTAAAACAAAAGTCGTCGCCTTATCTGCTGGAAGAGTGCTCTGTCTAATGGCTTTCGACAAGTGTGTGTCCGCGGGAGTTGAGCGATGGCCCCTCTGACCCCCACCCTCCAGGAACAAAGGAAACCTCAATTACTCCGGTGCCGACAAACACGTCACTTTGTAATTTGCCGCATTTGAATAAAACTCTCGTCAAAGAACCATTAACATAATGGAGAAAGAAAGCGCCCTATGGGAGGGGCGCCCCCGCATCAAAGTGACGTTTCCTCTCCGGGCATCGTTCGAACGAGAATATCAGAATTTTTACCATTTCGAACTTTTGATTCCATTTGACTCTGGAATTAAAAATCTCTCAATATTCGTATTTAAAACCGTTCTGTCATATATTTCAGATTTGTCTACCATTTTAAATTTAAACTTTTTATTAATTTTAATATAAAAAATTAATTTTTACTGTTATTTGAATGTAAATATTTAAATTTATGAAATATTCCTGGAAAAATAGTTTGAAAAGTTATACAATTATAAGTGAATTGAACAGTTGTGAAAGTGAAGTTCATCTTTACTTATCGGACGAACAGAACTTTCGCAATTTAAATTTCTGATCCCACAGATTTTAGAATTTTTTTTCTAATATCGAACATAGACTTGCTTATAATTTCAAATTTTTGATTCCATTGATTCTGAAATTAAGAATATCATGATATTATTAGTATTTAAAATCGTTCTGTCACAGATTCCAGATTTGCTTACCATTTTAAATTTAATTTTTTAGTAATTTTAATAAAAATTTTAAATTTTACCATCGTTTGAATGTAAATATTTTAGTTTATAAAAGTTGCTGGAGAAATAGTTTGAAAATTATAAAAATTATAAGTGTTTTGAATAATTGCGAAAGTGAAATTCATCTTTACTCATCGAACGAGAATCAGAATTTTTACGATTTCGAACTTTGATTCCATTGAATCTGGAAATATGAATATCTTAATATTGGTATTTAAAATTGATCTGCCCTAGATTTGTTTTCCTTTTAAATTTAATTTTTAAAATAATTTTAATAAAAAATTATTTTTTATCGTGGTGTGGATGTAAAATTTTAAATTTATAAAATAATTCCTGGAAAAATACTGTGAAAATTATAAAATTATAAGAGATTTGCATAGTTGTGAAAGTGAAGTTCTTTATTCATTTGATGAGCAAAATTTTTACGATTTAATTTTTTGATTCCACAAACATTTAAAATTTCTTTTCTTAAAATCGTTTAGAAAAATATTTTCAGATTCTTTCTTATAATTTTTTTTTTAAATGAGAATTTAATTATTTCGGTATAACTGATCTTTTAAAAGTTATACTTATTTTAATTAAATATTCAGTTAATATATTAATTTAATTTACATTCATGTTTATTTTTATTTTTAATCATTCAACTTCAAAAAATTTGAGTAAAAGGCATTAGTATTTAAAAACGTTTGCATTTGAATTCAACTCAGATCTATGTTTACCTTTTTTTAAAGTTATTTTAATAAAAATTTTTTTTATTCCCATTTGCAAGGCAAAATGCTGAAATTTTAATTTATATATTAATTTAAGTATTCTATACACATATTCAATAAAGTTTTTAATTGTGATATGGTCCTTACTAAGCCTCGAAAGAAAAAATATAATCAATAATTTAAATAATAATAATATAAATAATATAAATATAATAATAATATATTAAATAAATATTAAAATATATAATATATAAATGTATAAATATACATAATATAAAATATTTTACAATATAAGATTCGATTAGTATATCCTTAGTGTTAATTTCTCAAATTGTCTGTTTTGTCTTTTAATAAACTTTTTATAACAGATCAACATTTTCAGATATCATAATTTTAAAAAATTTTAATGTTAATTTTTTGCAAATTAAAACTTAATTATATTCTACGTGCATTTTGATCTTACTCCCAATCATAATTTATAATCCCTTTCAAATAAGTGAAAGTTTAACAGATGAAAAAAGCTTATTAAAGATTATGTACATTTTATGAAAAAATAATAATTTAAAAAATTTAAAAGTACACTAAATGCTTTCTTTTTCAAAATGCAATATTCATATATTCATTTCAACACTTTGCATTTTAAAACTTTTTATTTCTTTGAATCTTAAGATTTAAAATTAGTTGCATTATTTTTTTAATTAATCATGCTTACTTTAATATAATACTTTAATTAATTTTTTTAAGAAATGGTATGCAAATTTTAGTTTAAATAGAAGAAATTCTTCGTCTCTTTAATATTTTGGAAAACGGTTACTGAATAAAGTTTTTTATAGATCATTTATGTAATTTGAGATTAAAAAAAAAAAAATTTCTACTTTTTAATCTTAAAACATGTGTGCCTAAATTAATTTTTAATATTTAAACCAATTTTTTGTATAAAAAGTAACAGATAAAAGCAAAAAAAGCCGATATAAAAATTTATTAAATTATTAATTACCGAAATATATTTTTACTGATATTTTTAAACATTTTGGATAGAAATTAAAAAAATATTTTGAACAAGATTTTAAATAATATGTAAATTTAACGAATATTCAACAACTTAAAAAAAAAATGCGTAACACAATGCGGCTCACAATTTTTTGTTTTTGTAGCTATGCTCTTACGACATTTTTAAATTATGGTGAAAAAATTTCATCAAAGAATAGTTTCAGAGGGAATATTATATTTATTTTTATTATTATGTATGTAAGAGCACAGAAACTGCAGAATATTGTAGTCAAAAAGCTAAGACAAGTTAGCTTATAAAAGAAAATACATGAATTTTTTTTATTTTATTGCCATTTTTCAGGAATTTAAAGATTTTGCGTTCAGTTCGAAGAGATAATGGCAGAACAAAAAGCCACGTGCACTAGCTATGAAAGTTTCTAATCATCTGCAGTCAGAGCAAATGAAGTAATAAACATCGCTAAAAAAGGATTAATATCTTGCATTGGAGAGAGTTGAAAGTTATAAGGTAGCAATAAATTAAAAGTGCAGCAGTTAGAAAAGTCTGTTACTAGAAATTCGGAACTAAGTTTAATAGGAGTGATGTAGAAACTGAATTTGTTAATTATTGTCCAGGAAATCGGGAAACTCACTTTATCATAAAGTTATAATGTTGCAAAGATTATTATTTACAAGATTTTAATATTATTATAATTAGAATTATAAAATTATATTTTCATTTTGATTTGTTATTATTATTTATTTGTTTGATTATTTTATTGATTTTATGATTATTTATTTTTATTTTGGTTTTGCAAAAGGAAAAAAAAGATTTTTAAAATCGCATTACCATTTATGATTAAAACATTTCATATATAAACTGTTTCTTTTTTTATAAAATATTTAAAACAATATTTTTATAAATTATAATATTTTAAAAAAATTTTTTATATTTATAATTATAAAATTTAATTAAAATTTTTGAAATAATGCTTTAAAGAGTTAATTTTTTAATTTTTATTTCGGACGTTTTTAACTGAGTACAAAAACTATCATTAAAATTTAATTTTTTCAACATAAAGTTTTTAAAATATTTAAATTAGAGATTACAAAATTTGCATAAATTATTTATCATGTTTTTTCCCCTCTGTTGGAGCTTGTGTTGCAAAATATGAAGACAATCGTTATCGTTACTATGATATCCGATTGTTTGTAGCTCACAACTTCTTAATACCAGCATCTATAATTTCATCAATAAATATTTTTATTCATTGCTATGTCTACTTCTATTGCGTCTGCTTTAAGTTAATGATATCCTTTATATTTAATGATGCTCAACTTTTTCTACATATTCTAATAAAGATTCATAATTATGGCGAAATTTATATTGCTTCAACATAAGTTGCATAGTAATTATGATTCAACAATAAAATGCAATAATACATGATGAAAGCCGTTTAGAACTCGGACTGCCTCAGTAATACATGATGAATAAAAACTAGATAAGATTAGTTTATTCAAAGCATTGCAATTTGAAGTTGGTGGATATATCGATTGATTGTACAAAAAAGGGAAGGGTTCATGCAGACACCTAATTTTTGCTTGGAAATTAAATCGATATTCATCAATACACGCTGAAAGACCATAATTAGACCGTAGACCATTCGAGTACTTAGTGGTTATAATTTTTTTCATGGAAACACTGCTCCTTTTTTCCAGTAACTTTCATAAAAAATCAAATACAACTATTGGATCCTTTGAAAGACATGCTTTTTATTACATGAAAGGATCTGTTTCATGTATGGAAGCGAAATGTTCAATAATGTGCGTTTCAAGGTCAAAATATTTGCCTTTACCGAGTACCCGTGTGTTCCCAGAAACATCGTGTGACTAACCGTTCCATTCCTGGATCGATTTTTCAACTGTTAATGGTGTCACGAAACCTTTATTCTCTGGATTTTTAATGGCTGAAAAAGCTCTAGAAACGTCAAAAAAGGAAACTTTATAACCCTACAAGAAACCCTTCATGAATAATGAAAACCACGAGAAAGATTATTTGCACCATTACGTGTTGCACTGATTTTCATGTACATTTTATTCGGAAGGCACATCCTGTAGTCTAAAAATGGCTGTAATGCTATCTTTTACTTCATAATATTTCTTACAAATTTTATATTATAACCGATAAAAATGTTTGCTTGGATTTAATGTTTACAACAGCACTGTTTACCTCTACAATCCACTGGTTGCATGTTACCAAAAGCTTTTTTATATAATAAAGCTATTATAGTTTTTATAGTGGTACCTTGCTATGCATCCCCTTTGAACAAGTCCAATTTGAAATGCGTGTTTGGGCGAGAAAAAGTTTATTTGGTATGCGATCTTTGTTTCTTAAATGACACGAAAATTTGATTGAAAATCGATTTGAATGATCAATTTGAAAATCGAAAATTTGAAGAGAGATACCACCCCAAAAATAGCCATTTTTAGCATTTTCTTTGTATATGGAACACTTAATTGGAATTAGAACTGCTCATGCTGAAAGAATTGATACAGTGGTACCTTGATATAAACCTCCTTTGGAACAAGTCCAACGAGATATGCGTTTTGTTTGCAGGCGAAAAATTTTGTTTGGTATACGACTCAAAATTTTCAAAATATTTGCCAAAGGGATGGATGTCAGAAAATTTGTAGAGAGACATCACCTCCAAAACAGCCAAAATCAGCTATTTTAGCATTGTCCTCCTATATAGAACACTTAATTGGAATTAGAACCGCCCATGCTGAGAAAATTGATACATTGGTACCTCGATAAACGTCTCTACTTCGGAACAAGTCCAACTTGATATACGTTTTGTTTGCAGGCGAAAGTTTTGTACCGATTTTGTACCAGAAACCAGTACTAGGGATGTTAGACACTAGAACCAATTTTGTACTAGAAACTAGTCTTAGGGATGCTAGACACCTGGAACCGATTTTGTACTAGGAACTGCTAGGAATGCTAGATACTGGGAACCGATTTTGATCCACCTGAGTGATGGTTTGTATTGTAAATTGGCGGACAAACTTCATAACCAACGTTTAGAATCTCATGTAGCCCTTGTATTGAAATAAAATGTATACTTTAATGCATTCATTTAGCATGGTGGAATATATTGATACATACGAAGAAAATGCTGACCAATTAACGTAAAAATACATTGTTGGAAATAACATTGTTTCTCTTTCAAGTACCATTTGGAACCAACAATGACTCTAGCCATTTTATATTGATCCTTCTTTTTAACCATTAATGCTGTCACGAAACCTCTTTCCCAGATTCGTAATGGATTTCATAGACAGAAAAAAAGGAAACCCTTTGGCCCTTTAAAAGCCCTTTTCAAAATGAATTTGGCCGGACCGAAGGGTGATTCTGTTGTGCGTGTCCTGACGTGTCCGAGCGTGACTTATGAATTGTGGCCGATCCCGGTAACCTTTGGACCAATCGAAGCGCGACACGAATGTCGACCCCCTTTGCCTTGAAAACTGATGGCTCGGTCACGGTGACCGAGCCCTTGCGAAACTGACCATGCGTTCAGGCCGGGGCTCTAAATTTGGACCGCCTGCTTTTTCATTTCAGATGGGTTTTTGAGTGAGTATGTAGGTATGAATTGCGAATATTATTTTTTGGAAAATGTTCAAAATGGATTGTTTAAGGTGAAATTTCTTGCAGTGTGGGTTGTTGAAATCGAGTATCCATTAACTTTATTTTCTATATGAAATGTTCTAAATTAGTTGATCGATATTAAGGCAAAAAAAAAATGATAAACTGTACTCATTTTGGAATGAATATGAATTTTAAACGATTCTGAAAAAGATATTATACTTTGTAGTAGATTTCCTTTTTTTTTTTTTGAGTATTGAAAACATTGAGTTAATCAGTATGTAATCTTAAATTACAAAAATGGTGTTGTGTATTGCTTGGTTAGTTAAAATTAACTTACGTATTGTTTTCAAAACATATACATATCAGCATCTTGGATTTAAGCTACACAAGGTTTCAAATATATTTTTGTCAAAATTGTTTTTATGTTTTATTAAAAAAAAAAAAAAAAAAAACTATGAAAAGTATGGTAATAGTTGTGTTACTTCACAATGAAATATTAATTAAACTAAAATATTATTAGGGAAATTAAATGTTTAATAAATTCCTGTAGCTACTTAACAGCAAATAAATAGGCGGTGGTGACAGAAATATTCATTAAAAGTTAATAAATTTGAAAAACGGAAAAAAAAAACCCCTACTAAAACAACCTTTAAATGAAATGCATCCTTGGAGATTTATGTGAAACATATAATGCAACAAATTTATAAATTTATTTAAAAAAACTAATTACTACAAGCTGAAAACTAAATAATAAATTACATTACCTATCTTCTTAATAAATGATTGATTAAAGTGATAACTATGGATTAGTTGCAAATATTATGAATTGAATTTTTTTTTTATTCGCAATTGCATTGTATGTTACTACAGATATTCAGCGGCCTGACGACCAAGTTTCTAGCTCTCTGGCTTTTGGTACCACAGGCGAATCCCGGCGGTAGCATGGATGATCGTGAGTGGTTCGGATCCACGTTAAACTATAGATCCTGCTCTAATTAGCCCAGAGTGTACAAGAAATGACTGTAGAGCAACAACCTAAGCCAATCGAGAGATGCATTCAGTGGTTTTTAACAATAAAAAAAAAAAAATCTTTATCATTAAGGAGACCTATAAAAGACCGAATAATAATTTTACGGTCTAGTTTTCTGTCCAATTTAAGCAATTATAGCACATTTATAAGTAGTTATAAATAGACATGGCAGTTCAAATTTATTTAACAAATTTATTACTTGAATATATATATATATAATAAATACGATATTTCGCTAGGTAGTGCTAATGAATATATAATATTAAATAACTCCATAATTCAACTGTGACTCTTTTTAGTAATCAACATTATTAGACCTTTTAACCCCCTGAGAGCACTAGGCACCCCCGAATTCTCAGAATTCTATGCTTACAGACTTTCCAAATATTACAAAATGCTAATTTTAATCCTCATATTGTGAATCCTGGATCGAGTTCTGGAGCTTCATTTCCTCTTTCTGGAAGAGAGACTGGAGAGAAGAGAACCCTCTTATCTTCATTTCAATAACGGGGAACTTTTCAATCAGAAATCCTGTAATGATGATGCCGCAGCAACACAACAACCCCCTCGCCTTCGAAACCCCCGAGGGATATCGTCTGCTCCGAACCACCCTTTTGAATCCTCTTCCACTTGGTGTGCCCTTGAATGGACACGGCAGCATCGCTTTTCCTGTTTGCCTGCCTCACAAAAGGAACGAGGAAGAAAGCGTTAGTCTTCCATCAAGGAGTGAGGGGGTGGTGGGGGTGGGGTCTGGACGTGCACCCCTCTTCCCCCTTGATGGTTGGGACATTAAGCGGAAAGCACGTCACTAGAGATGGGGTACATTTCACTCCATCTTTTATGGGCAGGTTGCCCAGTTTTGGCGAAGAAGAGGTTTCGCCAATCATGACATGACACTAAGTTGTGAGAGAGAGAAAAAAAGATTTGTTGTCTTACATTAATGAAGTTGAAGGATTCATTGTCGATTGGCTATCATACCAAGAATAATTCAACTTTTATTTGATTAATCTATCATTTTGTCTAATTGTCCGAATAATATAAACTCACACTAATAAATTAAAAGCATTAATAATTTTTCTTTTATGGACAGGAGTAATTTGGCTTTAATATTTTTTTGTTGTTTTACATTAATAAAGTTGAAAGATTCATTGTCGATTGCCTATCATGCCAAGAATAATTCATGATATCATGCCACGAATAATTCATAATATCACGCCACGAATAATTATTTATTTAATTAATCTATCATTTTGTCTAATTGTCCGAACAAGGTACTCCCAAAGAATACTAATAAATAAAATGTATTAATAATTTTTTTTTATGGCAGGATTAATTTGGTTTTAATGAAGAAAATCTTTCCCTAATTGTAGCATGACACCATGGCGAGAAATCGTGGCAAAAGGGTATTTGATGCTTTACATAAATGAAATTGAGGGATTTCAGTCTATTGGCCGATGATTAATTTTTATGTACGCTGTATGTGGGTTTTCAATTAATTAAAATTTTACGTTGTAAAATTAGTTACATTAATCCGAATGGTTAAATTTCCATCTGTTACAAAACGATTGTTAAGTCGTGGTATTGTTATAACACCATTATGAGATTGTGAGGAAAACTGATTTATTTTTCTGCAAATTTCCATTTTTTAAAGGGATTTATTTTCCTAAATTTTATTATTTAGTGTTAAAGATTTCAGTGAATTATCGATATAAAGCAATACATAGCTACTAACTTTATCTTTTCATTTTTGCAATAGATGGATAGTTCCTTTATTTTGCCTGTAAGCTTACATGAAGTCCTTAACACCGCGATACACGAATTACTAATTACCAAATTCTCTAATAAAAACCAATAAAACCTGTAAGGAGAACAAATTATTGTTAATTAGTAAAGATTTCAATGAATTACCGATACAAATCAATACGCTACCACTCACTCTTTTTTTCTCATTTTGGCAATAGACCGTACTTCCATTGTGTTGCCTGTAAACTTACATATGTCCTTAGCACTGTGATTCACAAATAACCAGTTACCATGTTCTCTAATGAAATCAGTAAAATATGCAGGAATAAAAGTTATTATCAATTGATAAAAATTTTAAATGAATTACCCATATGTCAATACGCAACCACTCACTCTTTTTCTCATTTTTAAATATGAGTAGTTCCATTATATTGCTTGTAACATCCATTATATTGAACTTGAAGTCCTCAGCACTGCGATTCCCGAATTACCAATTATCAAGTTTTGTAATGAAACCAATAAAATATCTTGTAATGAAACCAATAAAATATCAAGAAGAAAAAGTTATTATTCATTGGTAAAAATTACAATGAATTGCAGTTATAAATCAATGCGCAACCATTTACTCCTTTAGCACATTTTTGCTATAAATCTGTAGTTTCATTGTGTTGCCTACAAGCTTAAATGTGGTTCTTTGCACTGTGATTCACGAATTACCAATTACGAAGTTCTCAAATGAAACCTGTAAAATATGCAGGAAGGAGAAATTATTATTAATTGGTGAAGAATTCAATGAATTACATATATAAATCAATACTCAAACACTCAACTTTATTCTTATTTTTGCAACAGGTCCGTAGTTCTATTATATTGCCTGCAACATCCATTATATTGTACATGAGGTCCTCAGCACTGCTATTCATGAATTACCAATTACCGAATTCTCTAAGTAATATATCAGGAAGAAAAAGTTATTATTTATTGGTAAAAATTTCATTGAATTACCTATCTAAATCAATACGCAACCACTCACATTTTCAATTGATCCGTGGCTCCATTACTTTTCATGTGTCCGTATTTCAATTACTTTGCATGCGATTCCAAAGAACCATCCTCCGAATAGCATCGAGATCGATGTTCACCTACACGACATAATCCCTTCCCGGGTTCAGCCCCATTAGAACGTCTCATTTCCTAACAGCCCCGGCTGACATCCACACCGTGTCTACTTAATCCAGCCCCTGCTTTTTCCCTGTCGCCGGGGCGCGCATAAATAAGGCGACTCCGCGGGAAGGGCGATGCATTTTCGGGGCGATAATCTCTCATGAAAACTTTGGGGCTTCTAATCTCCTCCTCAGCCCCTGCATCATTTAAAAGGATTTTTGCTCTCAGTGTTTTCCGGCTAATGCGGGGGGCTGTCTCCCGGGTGTTTTAAAATGGTTATGCGACCCTGCTAAAGGGCAGCGCAGGACGAGGTATTAAGAGCTTCATCTGCCTGCGAGTGAACCTCTCACTGGAATGAGTTGGTGATTAATAAACAATTTTTCGTTGCTATATTCGGGATTAGCGTGTAGGTCTCGTGTAAACATGGAAAGAGGGGTGTGTGTAGGGAATTTTCTACTGCAGGCAAATATTGCTATGTTCGAGTTGTTCATATAGTTCTCCTTTTATTAATTTATTATTGTGTATTGCCAACTTTTCAATAGCCTATTTCCAACTCAGACATAGTATGCGCTAATTAAAGAAAAAAAAATCACGATTAAAAATGGAGTTCATAGCCTGATGGCCAAGTGTCCAGCTCTCTGGTGCTCGGTACCACATGTTTGGGGATTCAAGTCCCGACGGTGCCATGAATGTTTGTAATGGTTCGGAATCCACTTACCGCTGTATCGATCAACGCTGTACGATCTAATAGTATCGTACCGCGTTGTAGGCTTACACGCGTTTGTAGCCTATCTCCAACGTTCACGTGCCCCCTGTAGTGCTAAATGAGTAACGTCGCTGCAACCCTTGCTTATGGCATAAGAATAACTGTTTAAGTATTTTCCAGCTGCATTAGAAAAAAAAGATCGGATTCAAAAGGGTAGAATTCAAGACATTGATATTACACTTAAGTTGTTGATTTGAAAATTCAGATAGCGGTTATAGAAAACTGATCATATCGCCAACTATCGCCATATAGCCAACTATGGGCAGTTCTAAAAGTTTTTTCCGGGCCTGAATGGTCGAGTGTCTGACGTTCGATTCTACAGGTTTCTGCTTTCGAATCCCGGCGGTGCTATGGATGTTTGTAGTGGTTCGGAATCCACTTTAAGCCGTAGTGTCCCAGTCTAATATGACTAAGAATGTCACGGAGCCTTCTACCTACGAGTGCTCCATCACAACAGAAGCTGCCCCCTTTCCCTCCTTCCATGAGTAGTTTACTCTTTGGATGTCCGGTCCCGCACTGCAGGGCACTGAGGATTAGTCACAACAACAGTTTCTTAGTTGATTTTTATCTTTTCTACGATGCCGATTTAAATCATGGCCAATTATTTATGGTAGTCCATCTTGAAAAATAGCAGTAAAAGCACTATAAGCAAATAAAGCATTATAAAGCAGTATATGATGCACCTTCTTTTAAGATGCACCATTTATTCTTATAGTTTAATTATTTAAACGAATTTACTTACTATCTAAAAGACGAATAAATAAAAATAATAAAATAATTACTAATGAAATAATAAATAATAATATAATATAATATAATAATTCATTTTATATAACATATATAATTATAAAATACATAATTAAAATAATAATTTCACAGACAATAAATTATTGTTTATGTATTCGTAACCACAAACAATAAAAATAAAATTTGTATCAATTTAATTTCATATAAATTTAATCAATTTGATATATTTTATGATTTTTACGCAATGAGATAAAATATATATATAAGCGCTTTCTATTAAAATATTAATACACAAATAAATTTCAATTTTAGTAGAACATTCTTATAACCATTTCTTTAAATTTGCATTTATTTAAAACACATCCCTGCTACTTATTAATAAAACTCTTCAGTCCCACCAGACGCATTTTTTACCACTATCTTTATATTATATTGTCCATACAATTTCATACGGTCTTATACCGCTATTAACATGAGCTCCACAGTCAACCTGATGCCTACGCTTTCAGCGTTATCTTCTCCATTTTTCTCTTCATCTTCTTCTTCTTTATTTGTTTCTCTTTCTATTGTTATTGAAATGTTTAAAAGTTATACGGACATCAGTTTAATATTGATTTTTAATAACATCCGAAACAGTTTTGCAATTGATGATTAAATAATAATTTAAAAAAAATGTATGCAAATTTACATATAAATCTTTTATTATGAATTTGCAGTAGAAATATTTTTATTAATATACAGACTAACGAAACTTAATAGATTTTATAGACAGTAAATTATTGTTTATGTATTCGTAATCAGAAAACAATGAAAAAAAAAAAAATTATGAATGAAAAATAATTAATAATAAATAATAAAATAAATGTCATATAAATAATAATATAATAATAAATAATAATTATAATAATAAATGCTAAAATAATTATTTCATAGTCAGTAAAGTTATTATAAATGTATAAATTGGACAGTAAAAGTATTGTTTATGTATTCGTAACCACAAACAATAAAAATAAATTTTGTATCAATTTAATTTTATACAAATTTATTTAATTTGATACCTTTTCTTGGGAATTTTACGTTCTATTAAAATATTTTTTTAAAACCATTAATACACAAATAAATTTTAGTAGAACATCGTTATAACGACTTCTTTAAATTTTTCATTTATTTAAAACACAACCCTTCTGCTTATTAATAAAACTCTTCAGTCCCACCAGACGCATTTTTTCCACCGTCTTTATATTATCTTGTCCCTGCAATTTCATACGGTCTCATACCGCTATTAACATGAGCTCCGCAGTCAACCTGATGTCTACGCTTTCAGCGTTATCTTCTCCATTTTTCTCTTCATCTTCTTCTTCTTTATTTGTTTCTCTTTCTATTGTTATTGAAATGTTTAAAGTTATACGGACATCAGTTTAATATTGATTTTTAATAACATCCGTAACAGTTTTGCAATTGATGATTAAATAATAATTAAAAATGTATGCAAATTTACATATAAATCTTTTATTGTGAATTTGCAGTAGAAAAATTTTTATTAATATACAGACTAACGAAACTTAATAGATTTTATAGACAGTAAATTATTGTTTATGTATTCGTAATCAGAAACAATGAAAAGAAAATTATGAATGAAAAATAATTAATAATAAATAATATAATAAATGTCATATAAATAATAATATAATAATAAATAATAATTATTATAATAAATGCTAAAATAATTATTTCATAGTCAGTAAAGATTATTATAAATGTATGCATTGGACAGTAAAAAGTATTGTTTATGTATTCGTAACCACAAACAATAAAAAATAAATTTTTGTATCAATTTAATTTTATACAAATTTCTTTAATTTGATACCTTTTCTTGGGAATTTTACGCGATGAGTTTATAAAAGTGCGTTCTATTAAAATATCTTTTTTAAAACCATTAATACACAAATAAATTTTAGTAGAACATCTTTATAACAACTTCTTTAAATTTCCATTTATTTAAAACACAGCCCTTCTACTTATTAATAAAACTCTTCAGTCCCACCAGACGCATTTTTTACCACCATCTTTATATTATCTTGTCCCTGCAATTTCATACGGTCTCATACCGCTATTAACATGAGCTCCGCAGTCAACCTGATGTCTACGCTTTCAGCGTTATCTTCTCCATTTTTCTCTTCATCTTCTTCTTCTTTATTTGTTTCTCTTTCATTATATATTTTTGATGAGAGCGGTATGATTGCCCACCTCGAAAAAGAAAACTGCAGGGGGAGAGAAATTGTTGATGTCGCTAATTTTCTCCCGCCTCCCCTTTCTCATCTTCCCCTACTTTTTTTTTTTTTTTTTTTCATTTTTCGGGTTCGCTTAACAAAGATCTAAAGGCTTATTAAACGACCCGATGAAACCCCCTACACTTAGCCCACCCCCTACGTCTAGATAGGGTCGGAAATGAAATAGGAATTTTTACCTTAGTCGGACTTTAACCTGAATAACTTTTTTTCCCCGTTCTTTTACAACCCTTGATCTTAAATTAACCAATCCGCTTCGCGGGTTGTCTGGCTATGAATTAAAATGGAATCCTGTTCTCTCTTTTTTACTTTTTTTTTTCTTTTTACTTTCTTTCTTTTTTTTTTTTTTTTTGTTTAAAAGTGCTGCGTTGTGAACTTTCTTCAGATGTTTTGAAATTTAACGCTTTTATGTAAGTGTTCCAAGGGAATTACAAATGTTCTTAATTAGTTCCCCTTTTCCCTTAAAATATGTTAACGACATTCCAGTCTCATATGCGGTTTAGGTATTTGACGAAGAAAAAAATGTATCAATAAACAGATGCGTTAGGCAAAACTTAGAAGCCGCTCATTTAGCTTAGATTGTTAAATCAGTGTTTTTTTTTTTGTATTTGAAATGCTAATGGTGGTATGGATTTAAAAATTGCTTGGTTTCAAAACTCGCTCCATTTACATGCTTGATAAAATTTATACGACATATATGATTTACTATTAATTTTCAATTTTGTGTTCCAAGAAAACAAATTGTTATGTCTATCATATATATATATATATATATATATATATATATACATATATATCCACTTTTAAACCGTAGCTCACGGTTTAATGTAATTACTATTACTAAACCCCACCACATCACTGTGCCTAGAGCTGAGTTGCCCGTTTACAGTTTGGAAATGATGTTGCTGAGAAGTCTGACTGGGCTCCGTGACGCTCTACGGTCATATGACAGCCCGATGGCCAATTGACTAGCTCTCTGCCCTTTGGTACTTTAATTTTTTAATTAATTTCTTAAATTTAATGTACTAATAATTTAGAAAAATTACTTGCAATGCTTGTCCGTTAAGTTAATTTTTTTATAAAATCTATTAAATATTTAAACACGCACGCATTTTAAACAAATATTCTTTCAATACAACTATTTATCATTAATATTCAATGAAAAAACAAATAATATAATTTTTATTTTCTACACTAAATGCATATTATTTAATAATACACACTACTACTTTATTTATTTCAATACTTAATAGCATTGCTATTGTAAAAAACTGCAAAAAATTAAACATTTTTTTTAAATTTAAAAATCTTTTATAACAAAGAAATTTCCATATTTTTAGAGTTTTAGTCTTTTTTTTTTTTTTTGTATAATTATCAATAATTATTTTAAATGTTAGCGATATAAAATAAATTAAAATAATTAATAATAAATTTCAAAAATTTTTAAATCCCCAAACTTTTAACTCCCTTGCATAATTAGCTACTATATTCGTCCAGTATACTAGCATACATCACAAGTAAGCATTATTTTTAGAACCTTAACATACATTGAATTTGATTTATATAGACATTATCAAAATCATTAATACTAGATACGGATACATTACAGTTTCACATTAATTTCCAAAAATTATATAAATTAAATGTTACTATATAATCTATTTATATGAATAGTAAATGGATTAAATATATGTAAGTTATTAACTATATCCAAAATATAAATAAAAACAATATCTATAACCGCACTAAATTCAGTCGAAATTAATTATTGTAAAATAGTGTGAGTTGCTTCCATTTGAGCTCAAATGCACCATATTCAGACAGGCAGGAGTAACGTTAAACAGACGCCCGTGTTATCATTTATTGTGTATATTTTGGCACTTGTACCAGCGGCGCCAGTGTACAAACCCCATTCGAGTTAGCACCACAAGTGGTTTAATTATTTAGTCCCATTACCCGCGTTATTAGCTTTCCGTAATGTGTCGTTAATTGTCAGTATGGATTCGCCGCGCGCTGTTGTTGTCATCAATATTGCAAAAATTATCATTTTGTTGGCGAACAGTTTTCTCATTTGAGAATAGCAGCTCCGAAATTTACAATTCCGCCGGTCTGGATAATTAGGTGTCTGGAGTAATGGATTAATGTTTATCTATTTGCTCTTCCTTGAATGGGCGCATTTATTATTTCATATTTTTGTGATTAGAGACATGACTCTACAATGCTCTGTGTTTCGACTTAATTAACTAATGACATTCGACTGAATGCGTTTAATTTATAACATTAATTATTTTATGTTAATTATAGGATGGTTTAGCTATACTTTTGAATGCTTGGAGACAATAATTCAGAATTTAATTTTAATTTTATTCTTAAATTTCTGTATTTAATATTGTAAGTGATATTAATAAATGTATAATTCACAATTACTAATTAATATTAATTTTAATAATTACTAAATAATTTTAATTTAATTAATCTTCAATTACTCTTAGCATAAAAATTTAACAGTTATTTCAGATGGATTATTTGGTTTTTTATTTAAAATCGTTATTGAATAAAAAAAGTTGAATTTTGCGAGTGAAAATACATAACCATTAAAATATATGCTATGAAAAGCAATTCAGCATTACTGCAGCTGCGATTTGCACATGATGTTAAATTATCCTTTTAAATTTAGCGTTAAAAATTTAAGGTTAAATTTTTGTTAAATTATTTTTTAAGTTTATTTTTACATATTTTACGTAAAAATATGTAAAAATAAACTTAAAAAAATAATTATAAATAATTGTATTAATTAAAATCCATAATTTCCCAGAATTATATCTTTATTTTTAATTAAATCCAAAATCGATTTCTCAATTTGTTAATTAAATTATTAAGCATTTAATTAAAAATATTAGAAATTATATCTCTTTTATATAAGTTAATAATACAGTAATCAAAATATTCATTGTTCCATATTTTACAAATGTCATCAAATTTATATTTAGTTGTTTTTAAAAATAAGTAATATTAGTAACAGTACAATCTAAAATAATAATCAATATTAATAGAAATAAAAGAATTTTTTTTTGTCATGATATAAATAAAAATAAATATAAGCTGAGTTTATTTTAAAATAAGTAATATTAGTAGCAGTACAATAAAAAAATAATAATTAATATAATAGAAATAAAAACAATTTTATATAATGGTATCGAAATAAAAATAAATATAATTTGAGTTATATTTTAAAATAAGTAATATTATTAATGGTACAATCCAAAATAATAATCAATATAATAGAAATAAAACAATTTGATATAAGGATAAACAAATAAAAATAAATACTCTGAAAGAAAGGATTAATTTAGAGATAAAAAGAAGTTGATAATAATAAATTATGGGAAAATTTAGACTTATTTCATTTGTGCAATAAGACTTAAAAGAATCTGAAGAAATTATTATCAGGTGATATGAAATATGATCTATTTCATTATGAAAGTGCAAGAAATTGGCGTGATTATCATTAATAAGGAATTTAGGAGTTATCATTATTTAGGAATTATCATAAGGAATTTGTTTTATAGCCAAATATAATTTATTTTATAAAATAAATTTGAAATATTTATAAAATTTCAATAACACCTGATTTATATAGATACAAAAAGCACCATAGCTGAAATTTATTTTAAAACTTTATATGCATTATTCCTGATTTAATCCTGATAACTTCCCAGTGGATTATAATAATTAATTTAATTAACTTTAAAAATGTATCTGCAACAACATTTTACATAAAAAATAGATGTTTAAGGAAATTTGTGCTAAATTTAGCTGCCTACTAAATTCTAGCATTATAAAACCAAATCCAAATTCTCAAAAAAATTACTAAAGCATAATTATTTATTTAATTAAGTTTTCCTGAAAATCTAGCATTTTAAAACCAAATTCATATTTGAAAAAATATAGAAAGCATAACTATTTATTTATTTAATAAACTTTCTATGAAATTCTGGCGTTTTAAAACCAAATCTATGTTTGGAAAAAAATATTAAAGCGTAATTATTTATTTATTTAATTAACTTTTCATGAAATATTATCATTTTAAAATAAAATAAATATTAATAAAAAAAATATTAAATCATGATTATTAATATAATTAATTTCTTATAAAACAAAAAAAAAAAATAATCCAAAATTTTTAAAAATTAAAATTATAAAAATTATTCTATTAAATATACTTAAACTCTTGAGAAAAAATTGGTGATATAAATTAAGATTTAAACATATTTTTTTTTTTCTTACAAAAAAAAAAATCATTTAAAGTAATGAAAACCCATTCTTTTTAAAGAGAGAAAAGTAATGAGCATGTTGCTGCATTCTGCTGCTTTTACGACAAATTTCAACCACTCTATTCTCCTCCATGTAAACCCTTGAAATTTTTATCTCTCACTGTTTCAAGTTAATTATTCTTTCGCCCAAACACCTCTAACCATCCCAACCACCAGCAAATCCCAGTCACGTTAGAGCTCTAACTACAAATAAAATTCCTTAAAGCCCTGTCTCCCCAAACACGAAGGCGAACAAGCTTTCAGAGCTGAAGAGAGAGCAGCAGAAAACAAAAAAGGGAACTTCATCTCTCGCAGAATTTGTGGTCATAAATCAGGGCCGGCGGTAGATTTTAAAGTTAATCTACCTCTTTTTCGTGGTCGCCCCAACTACACGAAAGGGACCTCAAAATCCCGCGAGTAGAAGCTCTAGTCGATTTGAGAATTAAACCATACAAGGAGGAAGCTTTCTCAAGATTTTGGAAAGAGAGTTCAAAGAGGAATTTGTCGCCAAGGCAAAACTTCGCCAAAGAAACCACGTTAAGAGAACTGTAGAATACAGTTCTAAAGATAAAATTATTCCATCCCACCTACTTACGATGCAGTGCACAATTATTTACTATCAAATTGATAGTAAATAATTCGGCTACAAAATTCATAGTTATTAATGATAATCATATTAATTTCTTGTACTTTATAACGAAGTAGATCCTATTTCAAATCTCATGATAATAAATTCTTCAGGTTCTTTAAAATTTTATTACACACATGCAATAAGTCTAAACTTTCACATAAAAGCTGTAAAAAATATAATTAATGTTTAAAAGAAGGTTAAAATATTAATAATTTTTTTTTAAAAATTGAAAGAAAAATTGTTTTCTGTTTGATTTGATGATTCGATGTTCTATGATTTGTTTGTAAATTTCAATATAATATTTTGGTATAATGATTGAATCATATTTTCTATTTATACAATAAATCTTTAGGGGCCTTATGGCCGAGTGTCTGACGCTCGGTACCATAGGTTTTGGGTTCGAATACTGGCGATGCCATGGGTGTTTGTAGTGGTTCAGAATCCATTTTAAATTGTCCCGATCTAAATGGATCGTTGAGAGTTGTTGGGGTAGTGTGACTCGTGTCCGTAGCCTATCTTCAAGCTACTCGTGCCCCTGGGTAGTGCTAAATGAATAACAGGGTGCAGCTCTTGCTTATGGCATATACAGGAATTGTCTCTGTATTGCCAGCTGCATTAGAACAACATAATAAATTTTTATTACAATTATGTAATCTTTATCAAGCAAAATTGGTAAAAATTTTGAAATATAATATTAAAAGAGAAGCCATCACATAAAAAAGTAAAAATAAGGTTTAGTGTTTTAGATTAAATTATATAAAATTATCAATTTTAAAGATATGAATAATTCCTGATCTCAATGTGCATATTATGTATTGCATTTATTGAATACTGAAACAAAATGGTTGTATAAAATGTTCTGCTCATTCTATATATTATGGGCCGTGTGTTTTAATGTGCGTGTGGGGGGGTGAGATACAGAGAAACAGTTAAATAACGAATTCAATAGTTAATCAGAGTATAAATAAATTTTCTTTATTTTTTCAATTATAACGTTTTATAAGCTCTTATTCATAAAGAAACAATTATTTAGTGTCAATTTGTAAAGTGTTCAGCATAAGAAAAACACAATAAATACATGGATTAAATTTGAAATATTTTTTGATAATTGCATAAATAATTTTTATATCTCTTTGAGAGGTTTATTAAATAGTTTTGGAGTATATAAATTCAAAGCAACAAAATGTGACAAATTTTTGCTACCATTTTTTTTATCAGTAAAATATATTTATTTTGAACATTTAGAAAAACAATTTGTACATTCTGATGCATTTATTAAAAAATTTTCCTATACAGACAATCTATTACAGTAAGATCAAAATAAAAAAAAAATGATAAATCATCATCTTTTATAAAATTTATTAAAAAAATATCAAAAAGAAAAATAGTATACTTTTGAAATAACATCAACAATTATTCATATATATTTATGAAAAATAATTCATTACATTGCTCCATTATTGGAGAATATTGAAGATCAATTATAAAAAAATACACTATATTCCTAAGAAATCATAAACAAATATATTAATATAATGTGAACACTTGCATCAAAAAATGAATTATATTGAACTATATGTACAGAAATTTATATAAATGTAATTTACATATATATATATATATTTACTTATATTTAATTATAATTTTATATAAATAAAGAATTTTTTTTTAAGCATAAACAGAAAGTTAGTTTTCAATATTATTGTTAAATAGCTTATTAGTCTAAAAAAAAACACTAGATTCATATAAAATTTTAAACAAATATATTAATATAATATGAATAGTTGCATCAAAAAATAAATTATATTGAACTATATGCACAGAAATTAATTCACAGAAAAAAAAAAAAAAATATGCACATTGTGAACTATATGTTCTGTGCAAAGAAAAAAACTACATGCACAGTAACCACAAAATAATCATACAAAAAAGAAACTTAAAGAATCAAAGTAGAAAGCTCTAAAAGTAAGATAAGGAAGCCAAAAAAGACACCCCTTCCCTTATCTGGACTCGAAGCAGATGTTAAGAATGGTAAACAAACTACGGGTTGCCTCGTAGACTTTGATAAATTGTTGAATCACGTCCGCTTTTTAAAAACTCTCGCGTATTAAACTCGCGAGTTGGCGTTGCAGCTGATAATATATTACGCGCAAAACGGTTCTTCCTCAATTTTCGGATTTTGCTCCTTCGGTCAAAGCTCGCGTGATTGATTTCTTAATTGAAAACTCTGAATGATCACTTGGATGTTTCCTTCACAATCCATTGTTGCTCCCTTCTCAAAACGTTTCATTTTATCAAAGTCTCCAATCAAAGGGAAATGGATTTTGTTTTAATGAACTTCTGCTTGCTTTAAGGCTGCTAGGAGTCTGATTCGTGTGATATTAAATGGCATGGGTTATATCGGTTTTAGGAACACAACGAATTTCATTCACATTGGTTTTAGTAATATGTCACTTTTAACTTTCAATTTAAAATAGGTTATTTTTATGTGTATATTATTTGTTTAATATTTCAATATTTTTTTTCAAAATCTTTGTAAGCCAATTATAGATTGTATTATTATTAATAAATATATATACTGATAAGATTAATATATATATATTGATAAGATTAATATATATATTGATAAAATTTATTTTATAAATGTTCTATTTAATTATGATTTAATTTACGAATGTTTTTTATTTAATTGATGAATAATATTTATCATGTTTTTTTAATTTTATTATTTTTATTTAACACTATAGTTACATGAATAGAATAGCATATTTATGAAAAGTAAAAAAATGTTTCAGTAATAGAAAAGGAAAATTAGAGTAAAATAATAGTTTTTTCAATTAAATGAGGCTTAGTCAGTCATTTAAATGTCTGTAAAACTGGTTTTGCAGCAAGTGCTTTCAATATGCAGAGAAAACAACATTACATCATAAAATCTGGTTAGATAAATAAATTCTCCGTTATAAAGTTGATAAAATATATTCTGAATTTATTAAATTGCATAATTAAATTTATTAACTTAGTAATAAATTGTGTGTTTTAATTTTATTAATTTAATTTTATTATTTTTTATAATTCTATTCGACAAAAAGTTTACTGATGAGTCATTAATTACTTTACAGTTTATGATTATGCTTATATTTCTTCACGTCTTCTAATTAATTTACTTAAATATTTACTGTAAAATGGAAAAATATTTACTGAAAATTTAACTTTCCTCATAATTACTGATTATTCAGAAAAATATATTTTTTTTCATTTCAACAGGTTGGTGAAAAATTAATTATGTTTTACAATTTCTAATGATATTATAAATTATTTGGTTATCTACAACACGTTAATGGAGATTGATCATATTGTTAATATATATCAAGATAATATGCATACATATATTTGTATATTTATATGATCAATATGATTATATATATATATATATATATATAATCATATTGATCATATAAATGAAGATTGATCATATATATATCATTTTTATTTATTTTATTGAATGAAATTTTTTTTTAATTTTGACAAAACATTTTTAATCATAAATTGATGTTCAATTTTGATAATATTTTCATAAGTATTATTACTTCGTAAGCATCTGAATACTATTAAATTTTAAGCACTTTATTAAGTGCATTGCATTTGCCCAAAATTATTGATATGTGTGTCTGTAATAATCCTAACTACTCACATGTAAATTACTGTTTTTTTTATTTTTCTGAATTACATTTTTTGTAGTATGATATTTTCTACATATGGAAAAAAATATTAAACACTTCAAAAAAAAAAGTTTATTCTGCAAATAAAAATATAAAACACATAATATTTTTACATTTCTTAATACTTTTATTTTACCAACAAGCAGTTTGTAAAAAAGAAAGAAATGAAACACAGTATAGAAAAAAATTATTATCGCACTTTAAATAAAAAAGAAATCGTAATTCCATTTTCGAAATGGCCGATTTTAATAACTTTAAAAAGTTTTACAACAAACCATTTATTTGTTGGCTCATTTCTTTCTTGTATCAGCCAAAATATATTCGTAATTTCCATCTTTCTTAATGCTTTTGAATAAGTAATTTCGAAAGCGGAGAGGACAATTTAAGCAAGGAGGTTGTTTCCTACATTGTGCTTTTCTTTTAATGGCGACCACAGTTTTTTATTTCCAAAAAATATTACATCTTATTTTTCTTATACAAAATAAGGTTACTTCTTGATAAAAAAAAAAAAAAAAAAAGAGAACGTATAAAATTTCTTGTTCGACGACGGTTCCAAGGGGACTGGGTAGAAAAACAAACTGGATCAATTTTTATTACATATCTCTTTCTATATACGTTAAAAGAGAGGAAAAGTAGTTCTTACTCACAAAAGAAAAGAGTAGACGGGCAAAAAATTATTTACGCTCCTGTCCTACGAGAGTTAAAGAAAAAAATAATAATAAAAAGCAAAAGTAGATAGAAAGAAAAAGAAAGGAAAAAATAATAATAGAGACTAAATAAAAGGCAGGGAAAACAAAGAAACAAAACTTTGATCGAATGAAAAGAAGAAATCAAATAATACAAACAAAATGTAATAAAAAAAGCTACGGAAAAGAGGGGAAAAAATAAAATTAGACAGCAAATTCTACTTGAAGTCGACGACTAATGTCTTCTCTCGCGCGAAATAACGCCACTTACGAGATTTGCCGAGATCTCCGCTGAGGATTAAAGATGGCGTAACTTTTACCTTATTCTTTGGACTAGGGTTTCTCGCAGGATGTAATGAAATTTGCAAAGAAAAGGCAGTCAAAAGAAAAGCTGATTCTATTTGTGTTTATTTATAAATATTTTTTTCCTTCCGATTTTTATTATTGGCATTGAAAAGGAAGCTATTATTATATTTCGATCGGAGCACCACGTCCATCTTTCATTTTCATGGATTAAATGGATCTGAATCTATTTTTAATAATGCAATAAATCACCTGCTAATATTCAAAAGTATGTTGTTATCTAAAATCATTCGTTCTATTTAATAGCTTCGATAAAATTTCTCTCGATTCCTTTACAGCAAAATTGAAAATTTGAAATATAATAGGAATCCCAATATCATCTTTATCTTAATTGTATAGATAATGAATGAAATGATATAATTTTAATAAAACAATTAAATGCGAACAATGCTTTTACAAAAATTTCTACTTATGGAATAATAATATAAATTCAAAATAAAATGATTTATAAAAAATGTTACAAAAATCTTTACAAATATATTTTAAAGTACGAGTAATTTTAAACTAACTTAATGCTTAAACATTCCTGAATTTTTAACTATGTTTTTTTAATATGATACTTTTTAATAACTATATAAATTTTTTAATTTTAATTATTTTTAATATATTTTTATTTTAATATAATTTATTTTAATTAATAATTTATGTCTTTTAATTATAATAGTTTTTAACTAATTTAAACTGCTAAACAATTATATCAATACATGAATAATTTTAGGAAAAGTAAATTGCTTCATATTTTAAATTTCCGATTAAATAATAGAAGACTCATAAATTTACATATATTACTTTAAAGTATATGCATTTCAGATAAGTTATAATAAATTTTAAATTGTTAGAAACTGTCATTAAATATTATCGCAATATACAATTGTATGGATCACAATATACAATTTGGATCACAACTGGTTTACAATATACAATTGAGGGATCCCAATATACAATTTGGATCACAACTGGTTTACAATATACAATTGGAGGGATCCCAATATACAATTTGGATCACAACTGGTTTACAATATACAATTGAAGGGATCTCAATATACAATTGGATGGATCACAATATACAATTGGATGGATCACAATATACAATTTGGATCACAACTGATTACAATATACAATTGAGGGATCCCAATATACAATTGGATGGATCACAATATACAATTGGACGGATAACAACATACAATTTGGATCACAATATACAATTGTAGGGATCACAATATACAATTTCGATCACAATATACAATTTGTAGAAATACCATATCATTAAATTTCAGATAATTATATATGTTAGTACGAAATGTATTTTAATTGCTTCAAAAAGTATTTCTAAATATTATTAGTTTAATTAAACTTAAAATTCTATTAAAATTTTATAATGTTTATAATATATTTATAAAACATGTGTTATTCGTAAAATTTTCATTCTTTATTACTTATATTTATTCTAATCGATACCTTTTCTTTTTATTTTCAGGTAAGTTCTTCAAACTTTTGCTTTGATAACAACTTTGAAAAATTGAATATTATAAATCGTGTTTTTAAGTAAGTTTCTTATTTTAAATATTTTAAAAGAAACCAAAATATAATATTTGAGTTGGTTAAATATGATGGTAATTAAATATTTTGTTCATTTTAATTACAAAATTATATTATGATTTTTTTTAACATAATATGGCATTATTAGTCATTTGGCACATAAGAAGTTCTGTTAAAGAAATTTAATTTCTTATTACTTGTATAATTTCAATGTCGTATGGGAAATTTTGGAATTCTCAAATATGAGAATTAATTTTAGAGAATGGCATTATCTTTATAAATTTTATATGAGATCACTATTCAATATTAAATCAAGTTATTCATATAAAAATTTAATTTCAATAAATGAATAAATTTTTTACTTTAATTAAAAAAACTAAAACCATACCAAAAAGGGTTTTACAACTGAGAAAATGAACTGATAAATTGCCAATTTATTTAAAAAAAACACTAGAGACTGTTAAAAAAAATACCTAGAAATACTAGAGAAAAAAAATATTTTATATCAGATGATCCATTGATTAAGATTTTGGTATTTATTGCTTACTAAAATGTTTGAGAAAATCTCACTAATCCCTTCTTAATTAATTTTTACCATCGTATTGTAATATAGATATTTATTCAAGAAAAAAATGGATTTGTTTTCCTTGTTGGACTAATGTCATATTTTAAAAATGTGATTGAATGTTTTTTATAATTTATAAGAACTTCTTTTCTTATAAAAACTTTATTAAAATTTCTTAAACTCAACTCAATTCAAAATTAATTCTAGATTCATTTTGCAGTATTAATATAAAAAAAAAAGTAGCTATCTAAGGTTCTCCAAAAATGTTTTTTTATAAATAAAAATTTACATATTTAATTATTACCATTCGAATTTTTCATTGCTGTAAAAATTTCATAAAACGCGACAGCTTATTTTTTTCATTTTGAAACAAAACATTTTAATTGTAAAAAAAAGTAAAAAATTCGACATTTTATCTAAATAAAGCAAAATATATTTTATTCAAAGTAATTTGACGCCTATTTATTTGTTGGGACTTAAATATTTCTCGGAAAATAAGAAATTCCATCTACTTCTAATTAAATTTGGAATCCCTTTTTTCTTGCATTTAATTTATTTTTCGAATAACTTGGTTTTTTATTCTAAATTAGAAAAATTATTTAAAATGTTTCTTGTGTCAGATTTATTTACGCCTTTAGTAAATAAATTAACAAAAGTAAAAAATAATTCACACACTTTTAAACCTATTTTATTTTTCAATTTAAAGTAGTTTGTTTTTATTTATCACCTGTAAAAAAGCAGTTTAATTAAATTCTTTTTGTTATATGTCGCCTCAATTTTTTCACAACCTTTACTGGTTTTATCAAGATTTTATAGAATTTTTTTAATTAATTTAATTGATTTTTTTATTAAAGATATTATTCAAAAAATAATTTATTTTTCAAAATATAATTCATTTTTAATAACACCTCTAATAAATTATTCTTAAATGAATATTATTCAATATATGACTAGTATTTTTTTGAGTATTTCCCTTTATAGCAAGATTTTAAAATATGTTGCACAAAATATCATCAAATACGTTTTAGTTTTAAATTTTTTAAAAATAAGCAAATTTATTAAATTGCTTTTTATTATTATTACACAATTTTAGATGCAAGAAAGATTTGATTGAAAATTTCAATAGTGTTTAGATTTAATATATTTTGACTCTAATGTTAATATCTTAAAATACTGAATTAATTTAACCAATATGAGTATTTATTATATTTATTCTTCCGCAATTTTTTGATAAATTAAGGAGCTTTTAAATGTATTTTGCAGGCAATCAAAGAAAATGAAGTATTTATATTAAATGTTTGTATTATTAAATATTTATATTTATATTATATTTTATTATGCATTTAATTTATTCAATACCTTCTATTAGCTCACACTCTCCCTATATATATCTTGTTCAAATTTTCAATCGTTCATAAAATACTTTTATTCATCCACTCAAGTTCAAATACATTTTTTTTTTTTTTAGTGGATGAATGAAAAGTATTTCATGAACGATTGAAAATTTAATTTAATTTAATTAATTAATTTTAGTTTTTTTTAGATTTAAGTTGCGTATATCTACCAATAGATGGCACCAGATAAACATAAAATAATGAAAATTATTTAAAAAGGATTTTTGCAATATAGTGAAAAAAAGTAGGAATTGACTTTAATTTTTTTTTTTTTATATTACTTTTTTTAAATATTACTGCTTTTGAATTGGATATGCTCTTTAGTTTTAAACTTTAAATTTTGAAATGCTGTATTAAAAGTTATGAAAATATTAGAATTTAATACAGAATTCGGTATTGAAAATTAATATTAACGATGAAATTTGCATTGATAATTTGGAAATATTAAATAAATTATTGTTAGACACTGCTTAGAAAAATTACATGTGAAAGAGGTGAGTTTTTTATTTCCTATTTATATTCAGGATTTAAAAAATTAAAAAAAAAAGTTTTTAAATATTTCCAAGCTCAACAGATTGAGTCGAATATAAAATTTTGTATACTATTGTACCATATTTTGTGATCTCATGTATATAATTTTCATATTTTTTCGGTAATGTGTACTTTTCGTTTCATTTATTCTTATAGTATTATATTTTATCTATCCTAAATCAAAATGATTATGAGGTTGTTTAACTAGAAACGTTTGATGATAAGCAAATGGATGTACTTATAGTATCGTTGTATTCCTATAAAGTTACAACTGGCAAAAATTTTTTCAAACCTTTTGTCATGTCAATAAATATTAAAAAAAAAAAAAAAAAAAAAATTAACGAGTTATTTCAAACTATTTTTTTGTGAAGTTAAATTTAAATTAGTTGTTTTATTTAATATCTTTATCGCTCAAGTATTTGAAATATTACAATTATATTTGGAGAAGTTTGGCTAAATCAAAAATGGTCTTTTGAGCCATTAAACCACACAAACTTTCCAACCTAAGTCAGAATGGATGTACTTAAATTTTCATAATTGGAAGTTATTTAATTAATTATTTTTATTTTTTACCAAAAAGTAAAATAAAAAAAAAAAAAAAAATTATTAAGTAACTTTTTATGAAATTATAGGAATTATTATTTTTAACTTCCAATATGAAAATTATTATTAAATAACTTCCAATTATGGAATTATAGGAATTGTTATTAAATAGTTTCCATTATTTTTAAAATAATTGGATATTTTTTTTTTTTAAATCGTTCTAACTGATAACAGACTACATAGTCATGGTTAAAGTGGTGAAATATGGAGTAAAATAAATAATAATTTGCTTTATATTAATTCTTTATTCAATATAATATTATTTTTATTTTTAATATAATATTTATTTATATTAAAATAATTTATAATTTATATTTAATAATAACGAATATTAAATTTTAGTAGATTATTAAAGTCCAATTATTAATTATATTTTTTATAGGATTCATAAATCTGTCTCAAATAATAATGCTTTGATAATTAATAAGCCTAAACTGCCTGTCCGATTTATTTTTACGACATCTAAGAAATAATGCGAAGTGTATTGCTCTTTGCACGCCTTATAGCATCTTAAGAAAACTACAGCAGCAAAGACTCTGGTCCCCGATGCGCTTTATTTTATAAATATAATTTAATTAATAATGGATATTTTATTAATTTTTAGTAAATTATGAAGCCTAATCTTATTTATGAAACTCCACACTCAATTTATTTTTAAGGCGTCTAACACACAATATGAACTGTATTGTTCTTACATCCCTTATACCATCTTTAAAACTACAATAGCAGAGATTTTGATTATTAAAACCAAATTATTATTTATATTTTTTATAAGATTCATAAATTAGTCTCAAATAATAATGCTTTCATAATTAATAAGAATAATCTTATTTATGAAACTTCATATCCGATTTATTTTTTATACAATCTAACACACAATAGGAACTGCATTGTTTTTGCACGTCTTTATACCATCTTAAAAAAACTACAACAGCAGTGACTCTGATCCAATTATTACGACCCACACTTATATTTATTATAATATTTTATTTCATAACTATAATTTAATTATTAACGAATATTTTATTAATTTTAATAAATTATTAGTGTCAAATTATTAATTATATTTTTATACGATTAATAAATGTCACAAATAATAATTTGATAATTAATAAGCTTAATTTTGCTTATGAAGTCCTTATCTAATTCGCTTTTTATACCATTCAATAAACAATAAGAACTGTATTGCTCTTGCACGCCTCATACTACCTTAAGAAAATTACAGCATCAGAGACTCTGGTCCCTAATTCGCTTTATTTTATAAATATAATTTAATTAATAATGGGTATTTTATTAATTTTTAGTAAATTATGAAGCCTAATCTTATTCATGAAACTCCACATCCAATTCGCTTTTATGCCATTTAATAAACAATAGGAACGCGTCGATCTTGTACGCCTGATACCATCTTAGAAAACTACAGCAGCTGAGACTTTGATTATTAAAATCAAATTATTAATTTTATATTTTAGAAGATTAATAAATTTTTTTCTCAAATAGTAATGCTTTGATAATTAATAAGCCTAATCTTATTTATAGATCTCCTCACCTAATTCGCGTTTTATACCATCTAACAAACTATAGGAATTGTATTGTTCTTGCAAACCTTATGCCATCTTAAGAAAATTGAAAAAAGTTAAATTATTTATTATATTTTTTTTAAGATTAATAAATTAGTCTCAAATAATGATGCATTGATATTTAATAAGCCTAATTTATTTATAAAATTCCATACCCTATTCTCTTTTTAAGGCATCTGACAACCAATAAGAACTATATTGTTCTTGCACACCTTTTACCATCTTAAGAAAACTACACCAGTAGAGACTTTAATTATTAAAATCAAATTATTAATTATATTTTTTATAAGATTCATAAATATGTCTCAAATAAGAAGGCTTTGATAATTAATAAACCTAATCTTATTTATGAAACTACATATCCAATTTACTTTTTAAGGCATCTAACAAACAATATGAACTGCATTGTTCTTGCAAGCCTTATACGATCTTAAGAAATTTAAAAATGCAAATTATTAAATATATTTTTAACAGGTTTCATAAATTAGTCTCAAATAATAATGCTTTGATAATTAATAAGCCTAATCTTATTTATAGAACTCCATACCCAATTCGCTTTTTATACCATTTAATAAACAATATGAACTGCATTGTTCTTCACGTCTTATACCCTCTTAAAAAACTACAGCAGCAGACTTTTATTTTAAAATCAAATTATTAATCTTATTTTTTATAAGATTAATAAGTTAGTCTCAAATAATAATACTTTCATAATTAATAAGCCTAATCTTAAATCCTATTCGCTTTTTATACCATTTAATAAACAATATGAACTGTATTGTTCTTGCACGCCTTGTAGCAACTTAAGAAAACTACAGCAGCAGCATCAGAGATTTTGATCCAATTATTTCGCACCACACTATTTACTAATAGAATAACGGGCGAGCTCGGATAAAAGGCCGGATATGTTTGGGAGGCAGATTCGCTTTGACATTTGCATGATCGGCTGCGAAGCACCCACAGGTAGCTGATACGCAAATGGCTCGGTTCGATAATTCTTTGCCAATCACAGCTGAGCAGTCAAATTATCAGCCTCGCCCCCTCCCTCCCATTCTGCGGATCCCCGGAATTGTGCCTCCGGGGGGGGACGCCGGCCCGCGGGACCATCACTCAGAAATGTTCTCAGCAGATTTCGAAATAATCGACTTATGTCTCGGGAATCCGGGAGCCTGGATTGCTTGGCAGAGAGTAAGCACATTAGCCATCCAGGTTTTGCCTCTCGGCTTCAAACTGATTGGTGCAAATTGCAGCGGACGGCCAAAGCGTTTGTTAAGCGCAACGTGAAGTCTTTGTATGGACATTTTTTTTTAACTATTTGAATAAAAAAGACCTTGTGTTTTTTTCCTTTGATGTTTAATCACCAATTTTTTAAAGTTTTCTTTTGTCTTATGAAAGGTTCTGAGTTTTAATGGTGTAAGTTAAATGGAAGATTAATTGTCTTAAACTGACATTTAATTGAATTTTTCTTTTTTTAATGTCAAATGTAACATAAAATCTTAAAATTGTGAATCGGAAGATCAAATAATTGGATTTTGGCCTTTCATTATTAGTTATTGGAACTGCATTGTTCTTGCATGCCTAATACCATCTTAAGAAAACTACAGCATTAAGACTCTGATCCAGTTATTTCGCACCACACTTATATTTATTGTAATATTTATTTTTAAATTTATAATTTAATTGATATGAGTATTTTATTAAATTTTTAGTAGATTATTAAAGTCAAATTATTAATTATATTTTTATACGATTCATGGATTATTCACAAATAATAAGGCTTTCATAATTAATAAACCTAATCTTATTTATGAAACTCAATACCCGATTTACTTTTTAAGGCATCTAACAAAAATAGGAACTGTATTGTTCTTGCATCCTTCATACCAAGGAGACTAAAGCAGTAGAGACTTGGATTTTTAAATCAAATTTAATAATTATATTTTTTATAAGATTCAAAAATCTATCTCAAATAATAATGCATTGATAATTAATATGCCTAATCTTATTTATAGAACTCCTCACTTAATTCGCTTTTTTATACCATTTAATAAACAATAGGAAATGTATTGTTCTTGCACCAGTTATACCATCTTCAGAAAATTAAAAAAAAAGTTAAATTATTAATTATCTTTTTACAGGATTTATAAATTAGTCTCAAATAATAATGCTTCGATAATTGATAAGCCTAATCTTATTTAAAGACCTCCTCACCTAATTCGCTTTTTATACCATTTGATATACAATAAGAACTGTATGGTTCAATCACGTCTTATACCATCTTAGAAATCTACAGCAGCAGACTTTGATTTTAAAATCAAATTATTAATCATATTTTTATAAGATTAATAAGTTAGTCTCAAATAATAATACTTTCATAATTAATAAGCCTAATCTTAAATCCTATTCACTTTTTATACCATTTAATAAACGAACGCATTGTTCTTGCACGCCTTGTAGCATCGTAAGGAAAACTACAGCAGCAGCATCAGAGATTTTGATCCAATTATTTCACACCACACTATTTACTAATAGAATAACGGGCGAGCCCGGATAAAAGGCCGGATATGTTTGGGAGGCAGATTCGCTTTGACATTTGCATGATCGGCCGCGAAGCACCCACAGGTAGCTGATACGCAAATGGCTCGGTTCGATAATTCTTTGCCAATCACAGCTGAGCAGTCAAATTATCAGCCTCGCCCCCCCGGTCCCTTATTCTGCGGATCCCCGGAATTGTGCCTCCGGGGGACGCCGGCCCGCGGGACCATCACTCAGAAATGTTCTCAGCAGATTTCGAAATAATCGACTTATGTCTCGGGAATCCGGGAGCCTGGATTGCTTGGCAGTAAGTAAGCACATTAGCCATGCAGGTTTTGCCTCTCGGCTTGAAACTGATTGGTGCAAATTGCAGCGGACGGCCAAAGCGTTTGTTAAGCAACGTCTTTGTATGGCACTTTTTTACCATTTGAATAAAAAATGTCTTGCGTTTTTTTACCGTTGATGCTTAATCACCATTTTTTGTATTTTTCTTTTGTTCTTATGAAAGGTTCTGGATTTTTAATGGTGTAAGTTAAATGAAAGATTAATTTTTTTTTTTTTTTTTTTTTTTTTTTTTTTTTGTAAATGTCGAATGTAAAATAAAATTCAAAAATTGTGAATTGGGAAATCAAATAATTGGATTTTGGTATTTCATTTTCAGTTATTAATGCGTATATATTGCATATTTTGTGCGTATATATTGCGTATTCTTTACGCATAATTTTCATTGTTTAAAATTGTGAAAAGAAATAATTAGATTTTGCCATTTTACTTCCAGTTATTAATACACATACATTGCATATTCTATACGCATATATTGCATATTTTGTGCGCATATACTATGTATTCTGTATGCTTAAATTTCATATTCGGTACATATATATTGTACATTCGATCTATATCAAATCTATATCAAACTTGATACGCATATATATATCAAATTCGATACGCATATTTCGCATATTCGGAAGCATATCAGGTACATATTGTATAGTCGATATACATGCATTAAGAATATATTTCATATTCGGTACACATATATTGTATACTGGTATGCAAATATAGCACATTCGGTACATATATATATATATATATATATATATATATTTAAATATTTGGCATATTGTATATTCAGTGTATTTCAGATTCGGTGAGTTTATGCTGAATGTGTTTTGGCTTATCAACTGCATACTATACATAAATTCAGATGTGCACCTTAACAACGTTAATCACGTTTCATTAGTAATTCTACAGATATATGAACTGAATTAAATTTTAACGTATTTCCATCAGCTCACACATCTGCAGAATTACTAGTATAAAATGAACGAAATGCAATGCACTTGAATTTAAATCTTATTAAATCTTAATTTAAATATTCTGATTTATTTCTTGTTATAATGTGTGTGCATGATGCCGTCCGGGTTAGGAAACCTCCAGACTTCAGAGACGAATCTTTAACACCTGGTCCCAACTCTTGATGCCTGGCAGAGAGTAAGCACATTAGCCATCCAGGTTTTCCCTCTTGACTTCAAACTGATTGGTGCAAATTGCAGCGCACGGCCAAAGCGTTTGTTAAGCGCAACTTCTTTGCATGGCAGGCGTTTTTCTTTTTTTCATTTGAATGAAAAATGTCTTGTGTTTTTTTTTCTTTCATGCTTAATCACCAGGTTTTTCTTTTGTTCTTATGAAAGGTTCCGAATTTTAATGGTGTAAGTAAAATGGAAGATTAATTGTTTTAAATTCAATCATTGCAAGTTTTCTGTTCTTTTAATGTCGAATGCATTATAAATTCTTAAAATTGTGAAATGAAATAATTGGATTTTGCCATTTCAGATATTAATACGCATATATTGCATATTCTTTGCTTATATACTGCTTATTCTGAACGCATAAATTTCATTTTCGGTACATTTATAATGTATATTCAGTAGGTATTTATATCAAATTCGATATTGCATATTTGGAAGCATATGCTTCAAAACAGGTGCATATTGTATATTCAATATACATGCATTAGACATATATTGCATATTCTGAAGCATATGTTTCATATCAGGTACATATTGTATATTCGATATACATGCAATAAGCAAATATAGCACATTCGGTACATATGTATTATATACTGGTATGCAAATATAGCACATTCGGTACATATATATATATTAAATATTTTGACATATTGCATATTCATATTTCATTTTGGGGGGTATGTTGAATGTGTTTTGGTATTTCAAATGCGCATTATACATTAATTCAAACGCGTACCATAACAAAGGTTAATCACGTTTCACTAGTAATTCTACAGATATGTGAACTGAGTGAAAATTTAAAAGCCTTTCCATTCGGTTCACACATCTGCAGAATTGCTAGTATAAATGAAAGAAATGCAATGCATTTGAATTTAAAGGGATTCGAGTTTATTTCTTGTTGTAATGAGTGAACATGATATTGTCCTGGTTAGGGATTAGAAATATTTTTACACCTAGTGCCAACTCTCGATGCTTGACAGAGAGTAAAAGCACATTAGCAATCCGGGTTTCGCCTCTCGGCTTCAAACTGATTGGTGCAAATTGCAGCGGACGGCTAAAGCATTTGTTAAGCGACGTCTTTGTATGGGCGTTTTTTTTTTATTTAAATAAAAAATGTCTTGTGTTTTTTATTCCTTTGATTCTTAATCACCACTTTTTGTAGTTTTTTTTTTTTCTGTTCTTATGAGAGGTTCTGAGTTTTAATGGTGTAAGTTAAATGGGAGATTAATTGTATTAAATTGAATCATTGCAAGATTTTCTATTTTGTTAATGTCGAAAGTAATAAAAATTCTTAAAATTATGAAATGAAATAATTGCATTTTGCCATTTCATTTTCAGTTATTAATACACACACGTTGCACATTCTATACGCATATATTGTATATTTTGTGCGTATCTACTGCGTATTCTGTAAGCGTAAATTTCATATTGGTACATCTATAATGTATATTCGGTAAGTATTTGTATCAAATTTGATACGTATATATTGCAGATTCAGAAGCATATATTTCTTATCAGGTGCATAGTGTATATTCGATTTACATGCATTAAGCATATATTCTACATATACATTGCATATTCGGATATATCATATGTTCATATCATTCGTATATATTGTATATTCGATATGCATGCATTAGGCATATATTTCATATTCCGTACATATATATATATATTCGGTAGCCATATGTATCAAGGAGTCACATTTTTATGCCGACTCCTCATCTTTTAGTTTGGTGTTGGAAATGCAATTTTGTATAAATTGATTCCACATGGTTAAATAGCATGTATATGAAATAATGCAGCTTTTGCTCAAGTATTGGACTCAAACCCTTGTACTTTTATAATAGTTGCCTTTTAAATCAAAATAACATATTAATAAATGAATTACAAATAGACTTCTCAAATTATTCACAACAAATCATTCAATTAACGATTGGCATTGAAGGCATCCTTGTAAGGATTCGCAGCAACAAGGAGGTACCCATGCATCCGCCCATTATTCCAGTTAACTGTCCGGTTGAAGATTAAAGCATTGGGGCTTTTCCCATTTTAAGCGGAGAACGAGCAATTTAATCCCGGCCGCATAATCTCCAGTCTTTTAATCCCTTTAATGAGTTCCTCATTTAAGGGTGACTCCTGCTGCCTCTTTCAAACTGATTGGATGGTAAACAAATCTCGCCAAGCGAAGATTCTGGCATGGGTTAGAGGAATAAAAACTAGAAGAGGGAGGAATCATACTGGATAATTATCTATCTTTATCAGAAGAGATATTGATCTTTTAATTTTGTTATATCAGTTATTCAATACCAATCTTTATATATTCATTTAAGAATTCATGCATAAATATGTGAAGATAGAATGGCTTGACGAACATAGTTATATTTTTTTGATCAAAAAGATCTCGATTCGAAATAAATTGAATAAATGATGGTGAACTGAAAATTCCTGTGTTTCTTCAGGTGATAAGCCTGATAAATTCACAAGTTTTCGCTCTTGCTGATTTCGATTGGAGATGTGTGCAAATTTCCATCTCTACTCCATGACTTTTGATTGAACTACACATACGATAGAATTTCTTGATGTTTCAGTGACATCAAGAAATTGAATCGTATGTGTCTTCTTCTGAAGTTCAATCGTTTGTGTAGTCTTCTTCTGTAGTTCAATCGTTTGTATAGTCTTCTTCTGAAGTTAAATCGTTTGTATAGTCTTCTTCTGGATTCAATGTTTCTTCTGAAGGTCAATCGTTTGTATAGTCTTCTTCTGGAATTCAATCTTCTTCTGAAGTTAAATCGCTTGTGTAGTCTTCTTCTGAAGTCAATCGTAATACTAAAATAAAATAATAATTACAAAAAGAAATAAAGTACATGTACATATATTCAATGCAACAAATATAGGTCCATATAATCAGCAAGATATCCTTTTTTTAGGAAATATCAACTCTTCTACGAACCCTGACTTCTGGGGACACATCCTCACCATTTTAATTCATCATTTTTTTTAAAATTTAGCATGAAGGTACATGAAATAATACATTAGCATGAAAAGGAATAACCAATATTTTATCGAAACGGTTAACTTATTCGAACATGAGCAATTTTGAACGTTAGCTGTGCCTATTACCAGTGGGCCACAAGATTTGGGAAGTTCGAAGGTTAATTTAATTAAATATGTTTCAGATATAAAGAATTATTGAATAACATTTACCGTAATAATAAATAAACAGTTAATAATAAGAATAAATAAAGAGTTTTTGAAAAAAAAAATAAACAATTCGTCTTACTTTTGGCAACAGTAATCTGAGGCCTTGTAAATAGGAATGCGAACTTAACGTCAGATAAAATTATTTTTTCGCCATTCATTATATAAATGTATTTCTTAATCATTGGCGCAAATTGCAATATTTTAATTTTTAGTTTATTTTTATTTAATAAAATGAAATGTAAAAATAAATCATATATCAGTTCACTAAATTGACTACATCATCGTAGCTACTAACATCGTAGCAGCTTCAAATCACAAAAACAGTCACCATAAGGCAAGTAATATTGCTGAAATTTTAGTTACCGTTAGAAAAGAGGTAATCCTTTCAATGATAAAGGAGAAAAACGCGAATTTTATTTCTGAAGAAAGAGACTCGAAAACTTCTTCTTCGCTCAAACTTCATTCCGAATATCATTACGAAAATTGAAGCTTCGCGAGCGGAAGAATTTAGCCCCCTATAATACTGTTCAAACAATTTGAAATCCATAACACTGCCGTATTTCCAATTATCAATTTATCTTCTTTAAGGAAATTGAAGCCAAACTTTTCAATTTCCAAAAATACTTTTTTTTTTTTTTACTTTACTTATTTATAATTTTTCCACGGAAAACTCCCCACTGCGAAATAAATAAAAATGAATTTTAAAAAGTTTGGGTTTCTCTCTCTATATAAAAATATAGATTTTTTTTTTTTTTTTTTTTTTTTTTTTTTTTTTGTTGAAGGACTCTCTTATTCAGTGAATGGAAATGGAGTGAGGGAGGGTGGAATGATTTTACATTTATTTGGACAAGGACTTTTTTTTTTTTTTTTTTTCCATCCTTCCGTCTGCATGTCGATAAAACGCATGAAAAGCTAAATAAGTAAATAAATAAAATGAACAGAATGGATTTTTTCTCTTCTTTTTTTTTTTTTCCTTTTACTGAATTCCAGGAGACATAATAACGAAAGTGGAGATTCAATAAAAATGGGGAACAGTTAATACATATTCCCTATCTATTTTCGGAGTATCACTCCCCCACCCCCGCCCCCTAGCTAGGAGTAATGCAAAAAATGAAAAATTTGTTCCTTTGGAATTGATAGGGCAGTTTGCGAGACATGTTCGAGTCTGGCTTCGCCTATCTGCAAGGTGACCGTGTTTCAATACAGAAATGCAATTCAGGAAAAGTCCGAGACAGAAAAAGTCCAGACACAACTTTTGCCAATATCAGACATTTTTTTGGCTACATTCGAAATATTTTCCATTAATCAGTTTTTAATGTCGTCCATTTTTCTCTTATCACGAAAGATGGGATTTATCAAAACGCACTAGATCCCAAATTTATTTAAAAGTAATGAAATACTTTACAAATATATAGTCTTTTGAGAAAAAGAAGCATTCTATATGACAATGTATATATCTACATTATTTTATAAGCATAGAAATGTCCTATATATATATATATATATATATATAAATATATATATATATATATATATATATATATTACATATATATATTGTTAGATTTGTCTTTGACTTTGACCCAGTCATCTATCGAGCAACAATAGCAGGTTTTATAATATCTTGAGTGCACATATTCGCTGAAATCATCTACTGATTTCTTGGACAACGTCTTTTTTCATATCCTTACATTGTATATTTCGTACAAATTTCTATTTTGTTTTCTGATATAGTGATGCAGTTTTTGCCGTAATATATCAGTACACTAAAATGCAGTTTTGCAGTAATATGTCAGTTCGCTAAATTGCAGTTTTCCCGTAATATCAGTTTACTAAATAATATCTCAGCTCACTAAATTGGTTATATTGCCACAACAATAAACAACTCAACACACACTGTCCACATAAGGCGAGTAATATTTCTCAAGGTTTAGTTATCCGTAGAAATGAGGTAATCCTTTGAAATGATAAAGGAGAAAAACTCGAATTTTATTTCTGAAGAAAGAGACTCGAAAACTTCTTCGCTCAAACTTCATTCCGAATATCATTACGAAAATTGAAGCTTCGCGAGCGGAAGAATTTAGCCCCCTATAATACTGTTCCAACAATTTGAAATCCATAACACTGCCGCATTTCGAATTATTAATTTATCTTCTTTAAGGAAATTGAAGCCGAACTTTTCAATTTCCACAATCCTTTTTTTTTTCTTTTACTTACTTATTTATAATTTTTTCTTTCTGAAAACTCCCTCCCTACTTGGAAATAAATAAAATAAAATTTCAAAAGTTTGGGTTTCTCTCTCTATACATAAAAAAAAGAGATTTTTTTCTCTTTTTTTTTTTGTTGAAGGACTCTCTTATTCAGTGAATGGAAATGGAGTGATGGAGGGGTGGGGATGATTTTACATTTTATTTTGGGTAAGGACTTTTTTTTTTTTTTTTCCCATCCTTCCGTCTGCATGTCGATAAAACGCATGAAAAGCTAAATAAGTAAATAAATAAAATGAACAGAATGGATTTTCTCTTCTTTTTTTTTCCTTTTTTACTGAATTCCAGGAGACACAATAACGAAAGTGGAGATTCAATAAAAATGGAGAACAGTTAATACATATTCCCTATCTATTTTCCGGAGTATCGCTCCCCCCGCCCCAGAGGTAGGAGTAATGGAAAAATGAAAAATTTGTACCTTTGGAATTGATGTAGCAGTTTGCGAGACATGTTCGAGTCTGGCCTCGCCTATCTGCAAGGTGACCGTGTTGCACTTCGAAATGCAATGCAGGAAAAGTCCAGAAACAACTTTGCGATATCAGGAATTTTTTGTCTAGATTTGCAATATTTTCCATTAATCAGTTTTTAATGTCGTCCATTTTCTCTTATCGCGAAAGATGGGTTTTATCAAAACGCAATGGATCCCAAATTTATCTTAAAGTAATGGAATACTTTGCAAATATATATTCTTTTTGGAAAAACGATACATTCTTTATGACATTGTATATATATATATATATATATATAAATATTCTTGTATATATAAACAGAGATATATATTGTATATATATATATATATTTTATTTATATATAAACCGAGATATGTCTTATATATATATACACTGAAGTGACAAAAGTCATGGGATAGCAATATGCAAATTTTCAGATGGCAGTAGCATCGCGTAGAACAGGTATAAATGCGCAATGCTTTCGCAGAGCTTTCATTTCTGTTCAAGTTATTCATGTGAAGAGGTTTTGACGTGATGATGACCGCACGACGGGAATTAACAGACTTTGAACGCGGAATGTTAGTTGGTTCTAGACGCATGGGTCATGCCATTTCGGAAATCGTTAGGAATTCAACATTCCCAGATCCACTGTGTCAAGAGTGTGCCGTGAGTATGAAATTTCAGGCATAACATCCCACCATGGACAGCGGAGTGGTCGACCGCCTGCACTTAACGACCGAGACCGGCGACGTCTGCAAAGAGTCGTAAATTCTAACAGACAAGCCACACTGCGTCAAATAACCGCAGAAATCAATGTGGGATGTACAAGGGACTTGTCTGTTAGAACTGTGCGGAGAAATTTGGCTTTCTTGGGCTATTCCAGCAGAAGACCGACTCGAGTGCCTTTACTGACAGAACGACATCGCTTGCTGCCGACTCTCGTGGGCACGTGAGCATATCGGCTGGTCCCTAGATGAATGGAAAACCGTGGCCTGGTCCGATGAGTCACGATTTCAGTTGGGAAGAGCTGATGGTAGGGTTCGAGTGTGGCGCAGACCCCACGAAGCCATGCACCCAAACTGTCAGCAAGGCACTGTTCAAGCTGGTGGTGGCTCCGTAATGGTGTGGGCTGTTTTTCATGGCATGGACTTGGTCCTCTGGTGCGACTGGACCGAACATTGACTGGAAATGCTTATGTTCAGCTACTTGGAGATCACTTGCAGCCATTCATGGACTTCATGTACCCAAACAACGATGGGATTTTTATGGATGACAATGCGCCATGTCACCGGGCCACAACTGTTCGCGATTGGTTTGAAGAACATTCTGGACAATTCCAACGAATGATCTGGCCACCTAGATCGCCCGACATGAATCCCATCGAGCATTTATGGGACATCAACGAGAGGTCTGTTCGTGCCCAAAATCCTGCACCATCAACGCTTTCACAATTATGGACGTCTATCGAGACAGCATGGCTCAATATTCCTGCAGAAGACTTCCAACGACTTGTTGAGTCCATGCCACGTCGAGTTGCTGCACTTCGCCGGGCGAAAGGAGGGCCGACACGATATTAAGAGGTATCCCATGACTTTTGGCACTTCAGTGTATATATATATATATTGTTAGATATGTCTTTGACTTTGATACAGCCATCTATCGAGCAGCAACACCATGGGTTATAATATCTTGAGGGTACATAATCGCAGAAATCCTTTTACTGATTCCTTGGACAACGTCTTTTCACACCTTGTTATTGTATATTTTGTACAACTTTGTATTTTTTTTTCAATTCCTTCTATTAGCTCACACTCTCCCTATTTATATCTTGGTCAAATTTTCAATCGTTAATAAAATATTTTATTCATCCACTCAAGTTCAAATAAATTTTTTTGAACTTGTAGTGGGTGACACTGGATGTTAATACAGTTTTTGAAATATTAATTCATTAATTAAATTTAATCAATTAATTTTTAGTTTTTTTTTTAGATTTATGCTACACATATCTATCATTAGATGGCACCAGATAAACTTTAAAAAAAATAAATGAAAGTTATTTATAAAGCACTTTCTAAAAATATAGTGAAAAAAAAAAAGTAGGAATTGACTTAAAATTTTTTTTTTATATAACATGTTTTCTACGTTGATGCAGTTTTGACGTAATATATCAGTTCACTGAATGAAATATCAGTTCATTAACTGGGTATATTGCTACAACAACGTACCAACTGAATAACAGAAGCAGTCCCACACAAGGCAAGTAATGTTGCTCAAGTTTTAGTTACCCCATATAAATGAGGTAATCCTTTCAATGATAAAAAGGAGAAAAACGCCAATTTTTATCTCTTGAAGAAGGAGACTCAAAACTTTTCGGCCAGACTTTATTCGAATATCATTTACGAAATTGAAGCTTCGAGGCGGAAAAATTTAGCCCTATAATACTGTTTCCAACAATTTGGAAATCCATAACACTGCCGCATTTCAAATTATTAATTTATCTTCTTTAGGGAAATTGAAATAGAACTTTTCAATTTCAAACTACTTTTCTTTTACTTATTTATTTATAATTTTCCCTTGCAAAACTCCCCTCCCTTCTGGGAAATAAATAAAAAAAATTTTTAAAAGGTTGGGTTTCTCTCTCTATATAAAAAAAAAAAAAAAAAATTTAAAAAAAAATTTTTTTTTTTGTTGAAGGACTTTCTCTTATTCAGTGAATGGAAATAAGAGTGAGGGAGGGAGATGATTTTACATTTTATTTGGGTAGGACTTTTTTCTTTTTTTTCCATCCTTCCGTCTGCATGCCGATAAAACGCATGAAAAGCTAAATAAGTAAATAAATAAAATGAACAGAATGGATTTTCTCTTCTTCAATTTTTTTCATTTTACTGAATTCCAGGAACACAATAACGAAAGTGGAGATTCAATAAAGAAATGGAGAACAGTTAATACTATTCCTATCTATTTTCCAGGAGCATCACCCCCTCCCGCCCTCGAGCTGGGAGTAACGGAAAATGAAATTTGTTCCTTTAGATTGATAGAGCAGTTTGCGGACATGTTGGAGTCTGGCCTCGCCTATCTGCAAGGTGACCGTGTTCGCATTTTCAAATGCAATACGGGAAAAGTCCAGAGGAACAGAAAAAGTCGAACACAAGCTTTGCCGATATCAGGATTTTTGTCTATATTTGCAATATTTTCCATTAATCAGTTTTTAATGCAGTCCATTTTCTCTTTATCGCGAAAGATGGTTTTTATCAATACCCACTGGATCCAAATTTATTTTAAAAGTAATGGAATACTTTACAAATATATATTCTTTTTGGGAAGACGATACATTCTTTGTAGCATTTACATATATATGTTATATACAGAGTGCGCATTTGTCTACCTCCGTGGTGCGACCTGGTAACACTTTTTAGTGGCTGAAAGATCTGCAACTTGGCATTATTGTTAGATTAATGAACTCTGTTTCAGCATGTTTTTTGTTGTATTTGTTGTTGTTGTTGTGTGTGTGTGTTTTTCTGTTGTTCTTTTTTGCTGTAACTGTTCATAATCTGCAATTGGAAATATAATATATATATATATATATATATATTTATATACATTACTAGATATGTCCTATGACTTCGATCCAGTCATCAACAAT